>OY292402.1:12616106-12858410 GCA_958496205.1 Idaea biselata
CCTGCATTTCAGTCTAGACTAGACTTGTTACAGTACGCCTTGTTGAAGAAATTGCGCGGAAAGTTGCTTTGGCGTGTCTTATTAATTCGCTGTTTTTTTAGAGTTGCTTTTAAGGATAAAAAAAAGAAAAATATTTATCCTGTTCACGAGTAACCCGTAAAAATATAATAAAAGCAACGCGATGAAAACCGAAAAAATACCTAGTCTTATTTCATCAACATCGCGAAAATCAAAAAAAAATGTGAGATATTTACTTAATGATTGTACAAAACTTAAAATTTACACGTGATATACCTACTGGCCCAAACTCCCTGAATCAATTTTAGCCCTAGTATACGAAGAATGCAGTATATACGTATATACGACTTTTTTGTATGCATTCTGCGCGCTTTCATTAGAATGGTCGTACGTCTCCGTACGTTAGCGCACAAATGAAATTGAAAATTAAATTGTATCCAAAGTGCGCCCAGCCTAAGAAATTAGTTCGATCACACACTTTTTAAACTTACACGATTTCCGTCCATTTTTATTATTAGACACGGGTCTAGATCGAGTTAAAGATCGCGCGCGTTTTAGTTAGACTACCGCGGAACTCCCTCTACAAGACGAACTATAAACTCCTAGACTCAAACTTAACTGCACCTGCCTCACATTAAAAATATACGTTCTCTCTTAGTTACAAGTTTTTTGGAATTTATCGTTTACCGAGCGATTTAGGGAAGGACGCTTTTCAAAATATTAAGTTGAGAATTCTAAGTTTTTAAACACTTACGGAAGCACTTCCGGTTGATTTTCAACTTTTTTTTTTAAGATAGATGAGCGTTTGACTACTATTTCATTTGATGGCAGGTGGTTATATTGTCTAAGATATATAGCACGCGCTTTTAGTACCCAAAAACAATCAATTTCAATCTTTAAAAATGTATAGGTAGATGCTCATTAGCATTTGTTGAGAGGATTGATTTTAGCGTCCTCTTTTGTGATCAGTGATCACCCATCTGACGTTTTGGGAGCTTTACAGCTCACATGGTCCCTTTACATGTTACTTTAAACCTTCTTAAAAAAATGCCCCAACAACTTTGTAATAATTTGGAATCTCATCGGGAACGTTAAAAATTCTAAAATGCACTTTTCACCTATAAAAATCCTAAATAATTGTAACATAAGGCCGCGGCTACACTGGCGGACGGCACGCGGGCGGGCGCGGGCGCGGGCGCGGGCGGTATGAAGACGTCGAAGGGCGCACAACAATGAGCGCGGACAAAGCCTGCACGATAACACCGCCACTCCGTCACTCCTCTGACAGGGTTATCGGACGCGCCGCACAATGACTGCGGTACCAGCCGAACAAGCGATGAGAGGACGCGAACTTGGATAATAAACCTACGTTTTAAAATTAAAGACATTTTTCGGGTTTAATCGCGTGGTGTTTATTTCTTTTAGCATTGTTTCGAGACCTTTACAAGTCCCTTCTTTAGGATTGACTGAAACCTAAACCTGTTTTCTTAGATTTTCTCTATTTAATCTGGAGAATAAAATATAAGTATTATATTCGTTGTCACCGAAACATAAGGTTAGTAGCTTACCACGGGGTTAGATGGCGATGTGTTGTTCTTAGAATTTATTTATTTATTATTTATTCTATTTAAATTTTTAATTATTTGACAATAGCCGTGCTACATCTTAGACACCGTCGTCATTATGTAAGCATGTGACATGATAGCAATTAAACGCATACCTACCTATCTATAACGTAACAATTATAAAATTATCTAGAAAAGTTGTACTCCAAAAATAATGCCTCCCAAAATTCGAACTCGGCAAAAATGATGTGTGGATTACAAACACAACAACAGTAAATTCATTTTATATTACCCAATACTATTCACAAATCAAAAAAACTCGGCCGCCATGTTATTCAGTCCTCCATATTGGGTTTACAGTGACATCTTTATTTTTCGTATTCGTCAACAAATAAGTATTTCAAATCAACTATACAGCCAAACATCTTGATGTAACAAATTCTTGCTTGTAACAGACATAATCGCCTAACAATTGAGCTAGACAAGAAATATTTATCTTAGCATCCATTTTGAGGTCATCCCAAGGGCGTAGCCGCTGAAATATAATGACAGAACAAAAGGACTTGCCAACTTATTTTAATAAGGACAGAACATGATTTATAATATTAGCAAATCTTGTTCTTTATGATGATACGATTTTTATATATTTCGATATTATAATATAGCTAGCAGCGTCCCGCGGTTTTACTTGTATATTTATTCCCGAAAAAATCCTTTCTTAATGGATACTTACATAAGTCAAAGAACATAAGGTACAGTCTCCTTGCGTGTATAACTCTTGGCGATAGAGCAGTGATTATGTGGTTATTACTGCAACAGCTACAGCGCTAGTTGTAGTAGAGACGTTTAATGACCTTTAGTTTTAAGAAAGCATCTTTTTTTGTAAAAGTTTGTGAGTGTGCCTTTTTGTTGCTTCTTCATGCAAAAACCAGTGAACCGATTGCAATGAAACTAGGTATGTAGATAGCTGAAGATCTGTAACAACACATAGGCTTCTTTATATCTCGAAATTTCAACGGGATTCCAACGCGGGTGAAACTGCCAGCGCGACTACTTGTCATTAGAAAACCGTAAATATCTTCGAAAATATTTTATTTTAATCCGATTAAAACGGCAAAAAGGAGTTTAATTTCAATCCAACATTGCGAAAATAGGAAAAATAAAACTAATGCAATTATAATTTTTTTTTTATTTGTTTCACGTTGTCATGGTTACCATGCAACCATTGCAACATGGTAGGCGGAGTGGGGGGTGTTAGGCTTTTTTCGTTACGAAATTTCTTCATTCAAAGCTCAAAAAGCCTGCGATAAAAGCTATGCAATAGCTTAAAACATTTTAATTTAGGTATTTTAATTAATCGCTATACACTCGCATTTACGGCAAGCATACGCCTCACCATCGCACTGTTAATGTGATCGTGAATTCCGCCAGCGAACACGCCTCTCAATGTTCACCACGCTGATTGGGTTTATCGCTCGCCAGTGTGTCCGCTACCTTACAATACGAGCGGGTACAAGACACCCCAAGATAGGTTCCCTTAATTAATGCCTTGTTTCTGAACTGTCAAATATCGTGTTTTAGGACGAGATAGGCATTGTTTAGTCAGAGAATATACAACGGTTATCTTACCGTTATCCAGACATAGTAATAATTGTTGTTCTCGAAAATATGAGCTTTAATTTTGGAGAGGATTCTTTGTAACAGACTCTAGAATGAGATAAGAATTTCTTTGGTTATTATTAGGTAGGTTTCACCCGGGTAAGTTCTGATTCTGTGGGAATTTCGAAAATGTCTTTCTTAACGGATCTCTGCATCATATAAAGAACACGGTATCCAAATTTTAGCTTTGTACTATCAGCGGTTTAGGCTGTGCGTCAGTTAGGACAAAGCTTTATATAGATACATTTTATTGTTTTCCTGAAATAGGGATCCCTTCAGAATACCAAAAACCTCCTTAGCACGCAATTTAATGTACCAGGGCGTCATATCAAGGCAGAGTTCAAAGAAAGTAGGTACAAAGTGAACCTCGTCCGTTTGATTAGACCCGTTCTTAACATGCTGCCGGCCTCGGGGCCCGCTTTGTAACATCCTTTGTAGACGCTAGACGCTCGCAAATCAAAGCTTTGATAATAACGTTTGCTCTTGTCAATTTCTGCTAACCTGGTACCTACTTTTGAGATGACGTGACGGGTTTTCGAAACTTGTGAAGTATTTTTGGTTAAAATATTTAGTTACTTCAATAGGTAGGTAGGTACGTTTCCAAATGGCCCGAATCAGTTTGTAACCGATACTAAATGTAATATTAATATTCAACTCATTTTTCGGTTTTAATCGAGTGGTGTGGTCTGTTTTAGCTAAAGTCTAAGTGTCATTGTGTATTTTGAGCTTTACCATCAGGTGAGATAGTGGTCAAACGCTCATCTATGACGGTGTATAAAAATCGACCAAGTGCGAGTCGGACTCGTGCACGAAGGGTTCCGTACCACTATCACAATTGGGTAGGTACGGAACCCTAAAATGAACACTAGACCAACTAAACCGTGAACGCAACGCGAAAGTTAAGTCTATCACTAAATCACTAGATGGCGTTAGTGGTAAAAGTACATCGCTTTAGCGTTTTTAGGTCAAAAATCACGTTTGTTGTATTTGTAATTTTTGTTATAGCGGCAACGAAAATAAATCATCTGTGAAAATTTCAACTGTCTAGCTATTACGGTTCACTAATGAACCGTAATAGCTAGCTGTATCTAAATACAGCCTTGTGACAGACAGACGGACAGACAGCGAAGTCTCAGTAATAGTGTCCCGTTTTTACCCTTTGGGTACGAAACCCTAAAAACGAAGTAGGTTTAGATGAATTTTTTACTTTTTCGTAATTTACTTTTCAAAATAGCAAAATTGTATTTGAAATCAAACATACCTATAGTTTTACAGTACAGTGCAAAAAACTAGTGCCACGCGCCGCGAGTGGCCGCGACTGTCAATAAAATTTGATGTTTACGCGTGCCGTGCGATATCTCGCGGTAAATAAAACCACGGTACATTTCCAACTATTTTCGTTCGTTTGAAAAATGAATTTTGTTTCCATTTTATTTGTTGTTTTGATTATTTTATGTTGCGTTTAAAGAATTATCAGCCCGCTTACTTAAAAACGATGTTTCGGCAAATATAAGTTACGTGTGGTATGAAGTTTCTAAGTTGAAGGAGAGAAACTAAATTGATGCTTTTATTTAATTACTAGTCCTATCTATAGTAATATTAAAAATTCGAAAGTAAATCTGTCTGTCTGTTACGTTTTCACGTATAAACCGCTGAACTGATGTTTAATTTTGATTTAGGGAAAGATGGAGAAAATGTTAATAGATTAAGAGATTTCTTCAGTTTTCGGGATTAAAAGATGCGGTTTTAATGAAATTAAACCTACCTGTGAGCAAAATGTAATGACCTCGAAACAGTGCACGATGAAAAATGCATAATATACCTACCTAATAAAAGCAAAGCGATTAAAAGCAAAAAATGAGTTTAACTTTAAAGATTTTCTTGAAAAACCCATTGCCATTCGCAGCAGCATACGATCGAAGCATTCGTTAGCGGAACAATAGCCACCGCAGCGCTGTCCCGACACTATTTCCTCATTTTTCAATTCTCCCTCACATCCCCCAAATAGTGTGAAGTTAGATAGCTAACAGCAACCTGTAAGGCTTGACTGACGCTATTTTCAGCTTTAAATACACTTTTTACCGCGCTTTTTGAGGTTTTATTCCGTGGGTCCGTACCGCGATTGACAGGGCTGCCGTTTTCTCCTCGCTTTTTATTTTTAAGTCTAGACTGGACAGATTAGTCAGCACATGTACCTCTGTCGTCATGTTCACGTCTTTTTACATACAAGCTTCAGTCTCTTTCAAATTCTGTGACATTGTAGTTTTTAACTAACACGTCGCTCTGTCCTGTCTGTCTGTCACCGTCCACTTCGTCCTCTTTAAAATTTCACACTGTCTGTAAAGTGTCATGGATGACAGTAAAAGATCAAAAAGTTTACAAAGACATTTGCTGGCAATTCTTTTGAATTCACTCAATTGGGCCAGCGACATTAAATATAAGGAAATAGGTATTTATACCAATAATACCAAAGATTCTGAACATCATAATAACAAATTAAGGCAATAGCTATCTCTAAACCATCAAAACACCACATAAAAGCAATATCATATGACTTGTTTAACGTTTACAAAGAGGACAAGACGCTCTCAGACTAAAAGCCACCGCTAAAACAAAATGGTCTATCAAAATTATAATATCAATTACCGATGCATTAACCATTCATATCAGAAGTCAGACGTAGCAGAAACAGGAATCTCATATAGGTAATGTTATTATTGTGGGAGCGGGATGGTGTTAGGTGGGGGGGGTGGAGGAGTGAGGGGGAGAGACAAGGCAGCCGACGTCGGAGAGCTGTCAAAATGTCAAATTTCAGAACGTAGCTCGGCGCAGCAACTTCAAACGTGCTCCTACCGTTGGCATGCAGTGTACCGACTCCCGCTACCTCTAATATAGTTATGGCGCCCTGGTACCTCGTGTTAATATTCATGCATCTCATCCGACTCTTCCTAGGAACAGTGCGCCATTTTCGTGAAAGCCTCGCCTTTCCACTATGAATATGAATGAATGGGTTTCTGTTCGCTTCTTGGATTAAACTTTTGGATGCGGTTTGGTGTTCTGGTTGCCATTTTGCTGAAAGTTTTAACCTCTAGTATTTTTGATGGGTATAGGATAGTAATTGTGAAATGTAGGTTGTTAACTTTTCAAATAACATCATAGGATTTCTAAAACTCTCTACTCTTTATTAAAAACCGGCCATGTGTGAATCGGACTCATGCAAGAAAGGGTTCCCTACTATTATCACAAAAAAAAAACACATTTGCGGTATGGGAGCGGCAGCAGAAATATAATATTCTGTGAAAATTTCAACTATCTAGCTATCGTGGTTCATGAGATATAGCCTGGTGATAGACGGACAGTGGAGTCTTAGTAATAGGGTCTCGTTTTTACCCTTTGCAAACCATTACTCAAAACATCCGAATCCACAGTACTAATACACGAGGACACTTTCATTGACACTTTACCTAAATCAAATCACAACTAAAGCACATGCACAAAGTGTCAGTGTAAGTGTCAACGTGTATTTTGAGCTTTAACTATAAAAAATGCACTTAATTAAAATTTCGTTCGTCCAACCATCAGCGGTCGTCCATTTGCAATAAAGTAAGAGCGTTGATGAAAACGAAATTGAAAATTCCAATTCCCCGTCTATTTCCTGGTAAAACAGCCGGTTTTCTATTACATCTCGACGTACGGGACTGTCTACCATGACGTGAAGGATATTGCCTGGCCACTGCCCCAAAATGAGAGGCAAAAGAACACATACTTTTTTGACATTTCAATATGCACTCATCTTCACTGCCCGGGTATGATATAAGATCAATTAAAAACGCAACGTTCGTCGTGAGATGGACGAATGTTTTTAACTGACTTCCAAAGCCAAAAGCTTTGGAAGTAAAAAATCTAAAGCTTCAAATACACGATGACAATTATAGAGCTAGAGCAAACCTACAGCACACACAAATTAATGGACACAACGACAATTTCTTTATAATATGTGTGCGCTAGCTCAAATTCTATGTGTCGTCGAGTCGTGTATTTGTAGCTTAAGATTTCTTTGATGTTTGATTTCTTAAATTCGTATCCTTCTTCAATCAAAATTTTGAAAAAGGAGCGAACAACTAAATAAATACCTATAGGATTTTAATTACTTAATAAAAAAAACATACGTTTCGTGATAAACCAAAGGGATTCCATTTTTAAACATACGACAACCACTCAAAATTTAGTTTTTTTTTCTCATCAGTATTTAACGGGAGCATTGCAATGCAACTAGTGTCATTATTTTTTCAATGACGATGGGTCAGGTATTATAATATAAAGCTAAGCGCTTTTACTGAGCACGGCATCAAGTGACAAGACGTCTTTAATATATGGTACAAATTATACTTCCCTAGATAATCTCTCTCGCACTTGACTCGCGATATTTATAACTGTCAATCACAGCTGTCAAAAGTGACTAAGTCAGTACCTACTCTGTAGTAGAATCCCCATTCGGTAATATAATAACGGTAAGAGGAGCTGCGTTTTGTTCCCAATTTGAAAAACACACGTTTTCGTTGTTCGTACGCGTGCTCGATTTTGCGATTAGTGTTATTTTTGAAAATGGAATCGGAGATCGTGTCGCCTTCGGGTGAACCCGCCCACAAGATGGCCGCGCTAATCATCCAGAGCATTCGCGGGAAAAGAAATGATATACAATTTTATTGAAGCGATATGTTATTACGGGCTTAACCTGTAATTACTCGCGGGCTTTGCGCGTGGGAAGGGATTAGAAAAAAATAAATTTCGACTCATTGGGCTCGTGCTTTGTATACATATAATTGTACGCGCGGCCATCCGTATGGGAGACTCAACTTAACAATGTGATTGTTTTCTAATTTCTGCTTTTGTTTCGTCTAATGAACGGGTTGTTTAGTGTCAGTCATTAGAGTAATTACTTCGGCTACGTATTTGGGATGTTGAGAGTTATCATTTACAAATCATTACATTGAGGAGGGCTTTTGTTTTTAAATTTTCCCAAGAAGATCGTTCTTAGTTACACGGGTAACTCGTTTGAGGTGTTTGAGGTGTAATTATACTATTAATTTTTGTAACAAAGATCGTGATCACAGCATGAGTTTGTAACAAGATATTTTGTGTCTTAAAGTAGGTAGGTTTCTTTGTGCCTAAATAAACAATGGTGATTTGAAAGTATCATTTCCTTTTTCATAATTTGTTCGTTTCTGAAAGTCGATTTAAGTTTTTGCGTTCCGGTTTTTTGTTTCGGAACATCGTTATGTTTAATTCTGCTCCGTGAAACTGTTAGATAACTTTTTTTCTCTTTCATATGGATATTTTATATTAATACCTACATACAGTATTTTTTGTTGTAATTTTAGTCTTCTCTTGCTTTAGTTTTCACCTTCTTCTGTTTTTTACTTCGATCTTCTTTTGTTTTTACTTTGTTAGTCTTTTTTTTTTCGATCGTCTTTTATTTTTGTTTCAATCGTCTCTTGTTTTTGCTACACATCGGACTACCGAGTGATATTCTAACGGTTCCTTTTTTTATCTCTTGAGGGCCTAAAAAGCAAAGAAAGCGAACAAGAAGAGAGAAGACCCTGCATTTTAGACTTTCTATTGCGAATTCTAGCGATATCAGCACCCCCTTACTAAGAGCTCCACCTAGACGTTAGTGGACGTAGAATGACATCGCATAAATCAGAGGTAGCCGATCGCATCCGGCGGAATCCCTCAGTAAATAATGACCGAGACGTTCTACTGCTGCCCTCCTTAATTACAATTCTAATTACTCGATAAAATGGCGAGAAAAATTTCGTGAAAGCAATGATATATTTTATGGTAATTTCTTTAGTTTCTCTAACGTTTTGGTGTGACATTTTGAGGAAGATATTAATTTAGCTTGTCGTTTGACGTGAGATTCGTCTATGATGCCTCGGAAGCTTCTAACTTGACTAAAATACACGACGAGCACTAACACTTACACTACCAATACCTACTATAGCCTACACATAAAAAAATAGTGCATGTGTGCAGGTCTGTTTTAGGTAAAGTGTAAGTGTTATCGTGTTTTTCGGGCTTTACGACTAGTGTCTTTTTTTTCTTTTCGGTCTTGAACCGATTATGGTCATTTAGTAATTAGCCAGTGTCAAGTTATTTCCAGATACACAAGCAGTCGTAGCATTTTTTTTTATTCTTCGCCTTTTTTTCGATTATGTTTCGATATGAACGTCCTATTCACGTCAACAAATCAACGACTTTAGTTTTCACTTTCCTTTTAAAATAAAATTCAATTGAATTAAGAATCAAATAAGTAACAACTAGACGCCAATATGACGCCATTTTTGAATCTGAAAAGCAGAAAATGAGAAATTTCCCAGCAAATGAAGTGTCGTTTATATCACGTTTTGCCCATTAGCCTGGTATTGACCAATTTGGGGGAGTTGGGGTCGCGTGCGGGGGCGGGCGCTCCGCCCTGGCCCTCGGGCTCCGCTGACGACACAGAATTGGCGTGGCCCTGTACCAGGCGACCAGAAACTTGTAGGTGACGCCCGGATCATTGCCAGACGAAGCACAGTATAATGTAAACTGAAAGCAGGACGGCTATTTATTTAGGTATCGTTAATGATGAATGATGATGATGATGGAAGAAGCTAGTTTGTTTAAACCCCGACGGAAAAGGAAGGGTGTTATAAGCATGACGTCTGTCTGTGGTATCGTAGCTCACGAACGAATAAACCGATTTCAATGTAGTTTGAATTATGCGTGAGTATTCTTATATTAGCGTTAGGTTCAATAAGAAAGGTTAGGTTACCATCAATTTCTGTGACACATTCCCGCGTCCCCCAATGCGACAACGTAAGGTATCATACCTACTCAGAGACATGAAATTTGCCTTCGGCTATTGGGTACCTGCCTTATTATTTTTACCTTTTTTACAGTTTACTGATTAATTATTTGAAGAAATGCTTTTCAATAATTGCCCCCTTACAACCAACGGCCACCAACCAAACAACGACCTTGAACCTGCAACCCTGACATTCCGTATCATACGCTTGCCAAATGCACCACAGGTGCTTGTTCTGTCATGGTGGAATTATGAACTGCTTCTCTTCATTCTCTTATGACTGAGGCACGTAGTCAGTCATCCAATAAGTGTAGGAAACACAATTTAAACTTAGTTTTGTTATAACTTGATAGATTTTTTTTAGTTTTAAGTTATAGGTAGGTTAGATTTTGTATGCAAACTTCCATCAACAATGTTGTTAGACTTTAAAAGAAACTAGGCATTCAGTAAGTCTGCAAGTTAATACCAGGAATTCAGCAATCAAACTGGAGCTCGGTATATCGCAACTACCAAGCAAACATGGGGTGGATTGCTCAAATATTTGCAGCGGCCGCGAACCCCCGCCTTCTCGAACCTTTTGCGTTCCTTCTACTTGTTTTACATTATGTAATCCTGGTATCTCACAATAGGTATCATATAAATTTTCTCGGGGCGGGTTTTCCAATCTTGTTTTCTTTTTCCCATTTTTGTTTATCATTTTCTTATGTAAAGAAAAACAAGCGAATCTGAAATAAATTATTCTAACATGGCTTACTGCTTAATAGTCTAGCTGTGTAGCTAGTCTAGACAAAAGAAAATGGGCACTTCATAAAGTTCATAACAACGCGTTCGAAATTCGAACAGTTTCAAATTTGGAATCGCAGCAAAATTCAAATCTATCATTCATACATCGTATTCGAGTATGGAACAACAATAGTGTTGTGCTCATCGTTCACGCATCATGCGATTCATGCGTCGAACACATAAAATAAAGCCGCGTTCACACCAATAACTCAGCGGTGCGACGCGGACGCGCGGTATGCGAGACCGCGCGATGATTTACGCCGCTTCGATATCTGTTAGATATGAAATTTGTCAAACGAGGAGATACAACGCCCGTTTATGCAGGACGGTGCGCAGTCTGCTGTTTAGTTTGTTAAGTACATGAACCAACGTTCGAGATTGATGGTCTACAACAGTTGATTAATTGTGTTATTCCATTCTGCTCCTTAGGAACACGTGCTAGGAGGCTATTTGGTGTTGATGTTTTGATTTGATGGACCAATAGAGATAGTGAAATATGTCTGGCACTAAAGTCATAAAACCTGTCAATAACCTTTGTATGGTGATTACAATGATAAATGATGAAAAACTGACAAATACTTAAGTTATAGGTTAAGCAACGCTTTGCGC
Source organism: Idaea biselata (assembly GCA_958496205.1). NCBI lineage: Eukaryota > Metazoa > Arthropoda > Insecta > Lepidoptera > Geometridae > Idaea > Idaea biselata. The sequence goes on from OY292402.1 coordinate 12,627,588, forward strand.
TGTCATTTCTTGGATGGGTGACTGATAATTTGTGTGGCAATAAAATATTTGCTTGAGCTCCTCCGTGCTTCGGAAGGCACGTTAAGCAGTTGGTCTCGGTTGTTATCTCTGATAGCAGTCGTTAGGTCAAGTTAGTCACCTGACAACTCTAACAAAAGGTGAGCCACATCAATGTACGAAAAGAAGAAGAAGAAGAACAATACCTAAATTACAAAATCTGTACCTATTGTAAAGATTTCAAACTAAAATAAAACTCCTCGATACAATAAAATAGAAATGAATTACTTTGAAAACGATTGTAAATATAAAATTTTATTCTCGCAGGTTGGATAGTTTAATTTGAATTTAGAAATAGAACAGCGGTTAAATCAATGTTCTAAACATGAATAGAGCGTGGTTTATCTCTCATACGTGCCGTTGACTGTGTAAATGCAGCAACCGATTTATTTCGATTCGATTCATTCGATTCGATACCGACTCGAATGTATCGATATTATTTATTCACTCGCATCGCTAATCATGCGCGACACTCGATTAATTTATGCATAGAATTCGTTACGGATTACAGATTTGGAGAGTTTTTAATTTTATTCCTTTTTTTGGATGAATGAAATATTCAAAAATGGCGGTCAACGACTTTTTAATTCTAATAAAATTATGTTTTTCGAAATTAGAATCGATTTATATTATAATGAGACGATTTCAATTATTAGTTTCAAACTGAGATTAAAATTGAATCCAACATTTCATACAAACAATTTATTTATTTAGACACGCAACCCAATAAATATCTTCAAGAGTATTTTAAAAATAAACTAAAAGAAACGTTCCACATCACAGAAATAGAAAACAAACAATAAATAATTAGTTAAAAAGACTCGAAAAACGTAACAGGTGCAGAATCGAATTCTTTGAGAGACAGAATTTTAGAAGTTTTTTGCAATCTAAGCGTGGCATCACCGGCCGCTGATTGAGGCACAATGCCCTGGTTTTTGCCGTTTTTGTCAACTCTACAGTTATTTATTGCTACGGCTCGTATGCAAAATATAAGCTGACTTGACACGAGCTAGGGTTTCCACTCTCAATATAAAACAAACGATTCGGATCTTTCATTTTCAACCACTGTATATCATGATATACGCAAGGTATTTATTTCAAAAGAATTATTACTTTTCATCGACGTTTCAGTGCAAAATACTTGAAATATATTTTAAATGTGTGACAGCCCTGACTTTGATCCAGCATCTGCAGCGAACACCTCATGAATATTGACTCTTTTACATTTATTTTACATATATTGTCAACCGTTTGAAGACACCGCCTGCGCCCGAGTCGATGCACTATTATTTCGTACAATTGGCAACACTGATCGACTGCGCACGCCAATCTCAACCCTACCACCTTCGTAATAAACACTTTCTTAAAGCAGATAATGATTTTGCAATGTTGGCGGGTTTGTCTTCGAGTTAATGATACGGTTCTTTGATATGGCGATTGATATGCAAAAATCTTATTGTTCCAGTGTCTTTATTTTTTTCTCTTTTTAAATGTTAGATCTAATCAATGCTTAAAATTGGCTCAGGAACTTCTTTCGTGTAGACCGTACCTTAACGCACGTACTCCCATCTCTCTACGAATCGAGTTTAGTAAACCAAGATGGCTGACAAATTGCAAATCGAAGCGCGATAATGCATTTCGAGGACACGTAAACAAAAGCATTGTCCGTAGTTGACAGTGTCCCAATTCGATCAACGTCAGGTACCAGGGTAGTATAGAACAGTAGTAGTTGTGAACGCACCTCTATCTCATTTCCTAGCCCAGTTGCGGTTTCCTATGCCGTCAACGTGGCCGCTTCCGGCTCGCAGATTAGTATCGACGCTGTTTACCGTCTCACTACTCACTAGTCACTACCGCCATTGTTCTATTGCAACATTCATGGATGTGATTCGAAATTCGAATAATTTCAAAATGAACGAACGAATTGTTCCATTTTCATATTACTACTTTCAATACATTGGGTTTCCAGTTCTTACGGACCATTTTATCCGATTTTAAGGTACCGAATTACGCTATATCTGAATTCTCCGTACTAGGATAGCATTTATCAATAGAACTATTCCAGTTACTAAACCTTCGCCCGCTGAGTCCATTACAGATTTGAATAATTTAAGAGGTATGCTGTCGCGGTGACTCGATTCGACCGCCTGAATTCTTTATAAACGTAGAATTCAAAAAAATCTCCCTATTTTTAGATCGGTTACGGACCTAGGAAATTGACAGGTGTCTTTCAATTGAACACTAAAGTACTAACAGTGTGGTTTTAATTATCAATTTGATATGGAAGAACAGTTTTAGGTTTTATTTCTAGTTCTGTCGAATTACGTCCCAATCGGACCGCTCTTTTGTTCAGTGAGAAATAGATTTTCTTTTTCTATTTTGGATTTCGCTTTCGTTCAATTAATAAAATCTTAAGCGCTAATCTATATCTATAAACTGACTGACTGACAGACTGATGGATCAACACACAGCCTAAGCCACTGGCAGTAAGAACTGAAATTTGGAGAGTGTATTCTTTATTATGATGCGGATGCCGTTAGGAAAGGATTTTTCGAAATATCCACAGGATCGGGACTTACACGGGTAAAACCGCGGGACACAGAGATATTCAAATCCAAAAAAATACAACAAACAAACGTAATGTAAAACGCATTCACACATAAACAACAAAAATAAATAAACTATGAGATCAGGAGAGCAGAAAGCAGAAGGACGTACGCGTAGGGTTGCGATAGCGCCATCCATCACTGGGTCACATCTCGATAGGGTTAGGTTAGGGTCTCTACACCTTTATGTGTCCCTGGTGAGACATAAACATCTTCTAGCCGGGACCCTAGTTTTTTGACGTCTATTTGTGGTCGCCACCGACACTCTAACGACCTCTACGTAAAACTACTTTAGTTTGTGCAGAATTTGTTTACCAAATCCTAGTAATGTAAAGCTCAAAATACACGGGCGACACTGATACTGCAACTTTGCCTATGGAGCCCAGAGTGTGGGCTGATTAAGGCAGTGTCAGTGTAAGTGTCATCGAGTAGTTTGACTTTAAATGTGAAAGTATGTGTGTGTGTAAGTAATATTTGTCACTCCTTCACGCAAACAACTACTCCGAAGTTCCCGCGGGATCAGAATTAACGCGGGTGAAACAGCGGAGCTCAGCTAGTGAACTACAAATGTGAATGTGTTTATGTGTAAGTAACTAAATAAACATAAAAACTGCTAAACCGAATGCGATGAAACTTGGTATGCAGATAGCTGGCGCGCGACCCAAAGAAAGAGAAAGAGAAAGAAAGATTTGTTAAGTAAAAGTTCCATAGATAAATTTTACACGAATTAGTTTCCACATTAAGCTTTTTCTTCTTAAAAGTATCAGACTGGTGTTGCTACACTACACTTCAATATCTCCCAACATTCATAGCCATAGTCTATATATACTATATACCTATAGTGGCGTTCAAAGGAAAGCTCATGTGATGGATTATATTTTTCAGAGACGCAACAGCCTCGAATTGGGCTCTAAATTATGCATGCGTGTCGGATACACAAGGAACACGTGGAAAAGATGAATTTAAAGAAAAACAGCACGTTTTCAAACTTTAACTGCTTTTAGTGTTTGATTTAATTTTACACAGTTTTTTATAAAAAAATATGTAGTTACTAATCCAGGCCCGTAAGTTCTATAATAATATGGTTTCACCCGCGTAAGTCCCGATCCTGCGGGAATATAGGGATAAAAAGTAGCTTATGTGTTATTATTAGTATTACACGAATTTAGCATAAATACATACCCAATTTCATCGCAGCTGTTTTTGCGTAAAGGAGCGTCAAACACACAAACTTTACCTTAAACTATACTATTAGTAGAATGTTTTTTTTGCAACTGTCTTGAAAACTTTTTTCCCGTCACTAAAATCACACCTCATAAATACTAAAAAATAATGTAAAATTCCTCAAAGTGAAGTAGGTTCGAGACAACCCGCTCTCCTTTGAGACGAACGCTATGATTTTTATTTTTACGACACCTCCGGAAATCACCAGGGCCTGAATATATTATTATTGTTATGGCAACACCGAACGTCGGGAAAAATTGTAAAATACGCGCCGCGTTCGCGCCAAAAGAATTATGTCTGGATACGCATATCATTAGGGAATTTTCGGTTTTTCGCGAAATGTGTTGAATGAATATTTTAGCGATTGTTTGTCTTTTAATACTGGAAACATTGGAGAAATAGAAAGATAAAATATAAGGGCTATTATAGGTTCTGTAGGGACTCAGTTTTAGCCATGCCCATTTAAATAATTCCTCAAAATAGGTATGTGCCAAAAGAGCGGGTAAATCTTTTTTTTTTAAACCTAACCTTACTTTAAGTACCTATTTTGCCAATGTCAAAAAGTCTTTTTTAATATATTGGTAGAGGCCATAGAAGCCTACTTTAATTTTTCGTTACATTTTCCATTTTGATAATGAACAATCCTGTCAAACCGACTGAACCGCAACCCTGCCACATTTTTCTGTCAAGTTTCGATTTATCGACAACTTACGGGCAAAGTAATCGTGATTTTAATGTTCTCACTGATTTATAACGGTCGGGACTATTGCCTATTCGTACGAAATTTGATATCTTACTGTTTATGATGCCCTGGTGCATAGGTGTTCCTGCTGAAAGGATTTCGGATGCTTATCTGTGGTTTATTATGTTTTATCTCCCTCTAGGGTTTGATTCGAAAGAGTTTTTGAAATAAGAACGATGAAATTCGAATTACAGACCTACCTATTTGTTTTTTTTTTCTAAACAAAAGAGGTTTGACAGTTCGTCCCTATGAGCAAGGTTACACGATCATTCTGCCGTCAGTTTAGCCCATCAGTCTGTATTGTGTCGACTGACATCAAAATGATGGATATGACTTTTCACGGTTTGTCATCAGTCTGTTGCATAATTCCGAAGGTTACACGACCATTGACTAGACTGATGACTGATAGACTGATCTGATGGCAGCAGGAAGAGCGTCTATTCTTGCTTCATCTTTTTAACCGACTTCCGAAAAAGGACAAAATAACTTCACCTACATACAGTGACACCAACTTCTCTGTTATGTAGAATATGATAATCTGAAGTTGAGCAGTTTTACTGGGTAGATCGAAATTGTAATTTGGCTGCCCGACTTCAGATAACAGGACAGATTTTGTTATTTTATGAAGTACAATACAATACAATACAATTCATTTATTCACTTTAAGTGTTGGTACAGTTTGTTGCTTAATAACATAAACTAGTTATGTAGTTACATTTGGATCCAAAAACACTTAGTCACTTTTGACATGCAAATATTATTAATAAAGCTAATGAGTTCTATCACAAAACAATAAAATATGTTTAAATAATTAATGAAAAAAGAAAAAATAATAAAACAATAGGTAGGTAATAAAATATCAAAACTCAAATAATAATAAAAATGTCAAATAAAAAAGATTCTAATAAAGTATTAAAAAAAAAAAGAGAAAAAAAGAATTATTGATAAATCGCATGTCAATTAAAATCTAATACCTACATTTACATTTATTAGAAAAACAAATAATTTAGCTAATTATCTTAAGCGCGGGTACCTTACAGCTGTAAAATTGATAAACTCAGACATTGTATAAAAATTATTTTCCAGCAGCCAAAGTCTGAGTTTCTTTACAAATAGATTTAAAGGAAGTCCAAGTATCTGTTGAGGTAACGCGTTATAGATTTTGCCACACATAGCATAACTATTCTTATCATACAATACCATGTTAGGTTTTCTGGGTAGGACAATTCTGTTGCAATTTCTTTTATTTCTTACATATATTTATTTAGCTGTAGCGAAAAGCCATGGATGTTCCTTAACAAATTTGGCACATTCAAAAATATACATACAAGACAATGTTAGGATTTTGTATTTCTTAAAATAGGGTTTACAAGAATCCCATGGACATATACCTGCTATTGCGCGAATGCATCGCTTCTGAGCTAAAAATGCTTTTTGTACATCAGTTGAGTTACCCCATAGTATTAACTAGGACCTGAAGACCGTTTCAAATTATTAGCTTGAGATTGGTTATTCTCGAAAAAACTCGGTGTCCGGCTTAGATCGTGTATCGGTCATTGTAGTGTTATCGCTTATTTGCAATGGTGGCGAAAGCATCGCAGTCTGGGTAGTTGCATGACTCATAATTACATTGCTATCTTTTCTGAGATCCAAGCGTAAACGCCTGGAGTTCTTATTGTCATGGATTGATTTAAAGGTTAAATATTTCATGTCGTAGTCAAATTGATCTAATATGTGGTTAATTTGCATGCACATGTCAGACTTATAATTAATGTTTTTATGGTCAAAGTTATATTCATGATTCAAATCAAAAACAAGTTTAATAAATTTACAATTTTTATGTTGTTTACACAACAGTAATAACATGTCATTTAATTTCTTTTCATTTAGATGTCTACTACTTATAATTTTCAAAACAAATACAGGGCACTTTACGTGTTTAAGAAATATACATAACTCAGTCATGACTTTTATAGGGCTCGAGTCATGCTGACCTACACATAGCATAACTCTATCATCAGAGGAGATATCAAACAACTTAGCACTACTAATTATTTCCTCGGTTGAAGCATTCGTTTTTATGAAGGATACTACTTGATAACGCGCGTAGCGACTATTTGTTCTTGACTTTCTCAGTGAATTCGCTAGGCCCAGGCATTGTTGACCTCCAAACACAAAAATTCGTTTCTCTGTCTTTTTTACAGATTTCTTGCTTGTTTTCGTATTGGGGTTCTCCGTTTTACTCACTATAGATTCAACTGGCTTTTGAACTACAGTCGTGATGTTTTCAAACTCTTTTTGATCATGTGTGGGAGCCACACTAGATGGTGAAGTCGATGTCATCGTGTTACTGGTAGGTGCAATTTCCTGTAGGGTTAGTGGGCTATTATAGAAATCTTTTGAAAGACGACGTCTAGCATTTTTCTTACTAGATGTAGACATATTTCTCCGTAATGACAACACTGGACTCTTACAAATTTGTTTCAGTACATTTATTTCTTGAGCTAATACGGATAAATGTTTTTTTAGATCAATATTTTCTAGTATAACGTTGTCTAGCTCGTTTTGTGTGCTTTGTAATGTAGTTTTCAAGTCTGTAATTTCGGCCTTCATTTCTTCTAAAGCGCTCGAAAGATCATGAGTTGACAGATCTAGGCTTTTTGATAGGAGATCTAGTGAAGTCGAAGAGTCTATAGATCTATCTTTGGAAAGTTTTTCTAACGATTTGGCTCTTGGTAACTGGTATTAATAAATATAAATAGTAGGTTATTAAATTTTTAAATTATTTTCATGATTATCAAGGACACATTTTAAAACTAACCAGTCAATCTCCTTCCTTTCAAATACAAAACTTTCACAAACAGTTATATTGAAGAAAAAACCACTTGGTTCCGTATAAATTTGACAAATCCCGTTACGAAAGCGGGAGGGTACCCCGAATTTATCATTTTTCAGTTTTTGTAGACTCCTTTAATGGCGTTCATAAATGTTTGATGGCGCGTTTTTGCGTCACAGACAGATTCGATTGTTGGCCAAATCGATTTTTAACATATATCTCTAAAAACGGACAAGTAATGTAATATATTGCTACCTAATAGAAAAAACAAAACGCAACGCCTAATAAAAATAATATACTATAAATAGTATCAGCGTTAATAGTTTCCGCATATTAAAACACGCTGAAACTCGGTAAAATTTGGCTTTTAATTCCAGGTCTAAAGTAATCTATAGACCAATTTAAATTCCATATACTAGGTATACATTTTACTCCGATATTTCTACCTGAAGTAACAATCATGCAACCCGGGAAAACCCACTACTCGCTGCCTGTCTCAAAATTTTATTAAAAAACTGAAAGTGTTTTTTAACCGATTTTCGAAATGAAACTCATGAACCGCAAACAGGAGGGTAAGAAAAACTTTAAACCGAAAAAAAATTTTTTTTTTCTAAATACGATAAAGACTACAAAAAATGGGCTTTTGAAGAGCTGAAATGAGCTTTTAAATCTGTGACTAAACTGAAACATAAACTGCAGAGTATAAAATAAAACAACGATATTAATTCATATAGAAGAGTTGCGTCGGTTTAGTACCTAGTGTAAACAAAACGCAACGTAAACAACGCATCCTTGCATTACGAATGCATTAGCGATCGACAGTGCAATAATAAACAGTGCAGAGAAAGAACGACCTACCGCGGCAAAATATCGAATGCTGCACCCCGCGGTTTTACCCGCGCAAGTCCCGACCCCGTGAAATTATCGAGATAAAAAAACCATGTTTCTACTAAAGATGCTGTGCATCCTCGTACAAAATTTCATCAAAATCGATTCAGTGGTTTTGAAGATTACCTCGTCAAACGCACACCTATCGATTATAAAAAAATGTTGGAGTAGACGGATAATCAGAAATTAAAATACAATACATAAAAACTTACCCTCTTACTTATAAACATATGCATATGTATCGTTTGTCTTTCACTCTGACATGAAGTTTCAAAGATGACAGACAGAGACAAACATTACATAACTTAGTCATTTGTTAATCATCGTTTAAAAGTAAGAGGGTTAGTGTTTTGAATCAATTTATACACATACTTACCTATTCATTTTTTCTTTCAAAATTTGCGTTTTGTTCACTGACACGACAAAAAAAAACAAGTTTGTGAAGAGTATTGTGTTGCGGTGGTACAACAAGTATAATTTCGTAAACGACACTTGAGATGATATCACAACTCATCGTACAAGGAAATTGATACGTTATGCATTACGCCCGCAACTCACGCGCATGCGGTGATCATTTTTCGGATCTTTTACGTTTATTCTGTTCTTTTTTTTAAACTTAACTTTTAACACAGGCCACTGACATTGCAACTTTACCTATAGAGCCCACACCTACAGCACACATTGTAAAGAAATTCGTGGATATGTGATGTAGGTGTGGGCTTCATGGGTAAAGTTGCAGTGTCAGTGTCGCTCGAGTATTTTGAGCTTTAATTTTGGCTTTCGTCATTTGTATAATTTCAATTTCCATAGACATTTTTAGGTTTTTTTTAATAGACTACTTAAACTTGCTTGTTTTAAAAAAAAAGCGACGCGAAAAATGAGTTTAACTTCAATTGATTTCTTCTTCATCATCAGTAACAAAACGCAAACACTAAACAACTAAGCACAAACAAAAATATATAATTTTGAATATTCCACTGACATCCGAGTTTGATATCGACTTGGGAACCCGAATGGTAAATAATTTACACTCGGTTTACCTGCGGCGCTACCAGGCTGGCATAAAGTAAAGGTACTCTCCCGGGGTTACCGCTGACTTGCACGCCAAAAACCAATAACATTAGGTCGGTACGTGCTACGTACCGCTGTCGTCCTGGTACTTCGATGACGGGAACACATAAAAAACTGATCATAATGACCGTCTCATGATGTTTTATTTTGATGATTGTTTTGTTAAGTTTACGAGCATATTGGCGGTTAATTTCCATGACGATTTGAATGTCGTATTGTAGTAAAAAAATTAATGATAGAGAGGTTTAACTTAAATCCAACCGAAAACTTATGGGGGCGTAAAAGTGATAGGAAATGTGTTAATATACATGCATTCTTACATATTTGCCGTGTAGTGTGGCGGATAAACTGCTTGGTCCCTATGAAGGACTAGTTTCAATAAAATAACTTGACAGCGGCTGTATGCGTAAGCAATGCGATGCGAAGTCATACTGTCTATTTTTTACTAAGTTTAATCTTTTTTTTTTTCTCAGATGATGGTCCCCACGACACGGCTATCTGCCGTTCTGCCATTTTGTCAAGCTGCCAATGTTGCCAGTTGCAATCTATTTAATTTTGTTTTCTTTTGTTGCAGCATCCGTACCCTTCAGAAGACCAAAAGAAACAATTAGCACAAGATACAGGGTTAACGATACTACAAGTAAATAATTGGTAAGTCGTAGTTTTAATTACCAATCGTGTACAGGTTAAGCAACGCCTGGCGCGGTCACTACTTGGATGGGTGACTGATTATATGTGCGGCAAGGAATCATTTTCTTGAGCTGCTCCGTGCTTTGGAAGGCATGTTAAGCAATTGGTCCCGGTTGCTATCTCTGATAGCACTCGTTAGTAGAAATATTTTACAAGGAGAAATTAATCATCAAAAATTTTTACATAACAGGATTCAAACCTGTGCCCCTCGCTTGTCAGGCATGTGCGCTCCCTACCACTGCTTCACGGGGGAACCCACGTGACATGGTGAATTAAAGATTATAGGTACCTTCTCCATATTTTTGTTTCAACATTGTGGGAAAAAAAAACATTATTTTGAGAACTCAACATTTTGGCACCAAAGGCATTTAAGACACATTCCTACTTAACTTACTTTTCAAACATTTCCCTCCACATCGAAATAATCAGTTTATTTCAAAGCAAAATTTCCCAAACAAATAAAATCAGGTAACAGCCATTCTCGCATTCAAATCCATACAATCGACGAGGAGAATCTACCAGTCAAACAAGACACTTCGCCTTCGACTGAAATATCGAGTTTTCATTGAAAAGGTATCCGTCGATAGGTCTCAGGGGGCTGGTCGGTTGAGACATTATTATCTCTTAGTCGTATGATAGGTATAAAGTTAATAGTTTACGACCTAAGAGACCTAACATAAGCATAGGAACTAGAGATGGCCGGATTTGACGTGAGTAGCCGTGTAGCCCCGTGGATGTCGTAAAAGGCGACTAAGGGATCTGAGGGAGATTAGCAAACCTTAAGTTCTCCCCGCGCGGTGGCGGATAAACTGCTTGATCCTTAAGATCCCCTTGGTGTCAGGCAGGCGGCTGGCCGAAAAAACATTGCCCAATCTAATTGTAGAAGGTATGGTCAATGATGACTTACCGACTGCGCCGACCCCAAAAAAAAAATGGGGTTCAGCGGACCCCGGGCTCCCGAGAGGGATGCAACCGGGACCATCGCTCGGATGAGAAGATGGGCGGATTTGAGACATGTCGGATGGTTCTGTGCCCATAGTAGGCTCCGGAAAATAAGTAAGTCGTTTTGTGGAACTAGTATACTTTATTATAATAAACTACCTGAAGACGTATGTGACATGTCCATTACAAGATTTAAAAAATAAATTAAACTTAAATTGTGTAACAATAATTGTGACATACCTAACCTACATACTTGCAAACTTTCGCGTTTATAATATTAGTAGGAATTTACAAAAAGACTTTTAAGAATTTTGATTTTTATAATAAGTATGTAGGTATAGTTATAACCGTTGTCTAGTACCCATAGTACAAGCCTAGTTTGGGGGCTACATAGCGCTGTATTTAACGTACATCAATATTAATTTATTTAGTAAAAGAGGTCACTGCCAATAAAGTGCGTCCATTGCATCCGAAGCGTAAAACATCTCTGATTTTATCATAAGCAAGTATCGCTAGGTGGGCGTCTCATTCTGTCGATGTCATAAAATGGCCGACTTATCGCCCATATTTCCCGCCTCGTTACCGCTAAAACGGGACGTGTTCGCGTCCGTTAAAGGCAACAGATATCTCAAGGATAACTCGTGGGAAAATGCGAATGATTATTTTAGAATAAATGCTTTTAAATAACTTAAATACTTGTGCTGGTTTTATCGAAGCTTGATAATTTGAATGTGGTAGTGATTGTATGAGAGTAGGAGTTATTTTAAGGGTTAGGTATATTACTAAATCGTTGCCTGGAAGAGATTGCTTTAAGCGATAAGGCTGCCTTTTATTCCGACTACATTTGTATTTTTGTTTATTATATAAAACGAAAAAAACTTGAAGTGAGTTAAAAACAGAATAAGTCATCTTCCCACGATTAAAATATCTAACAAAATAATCTAAAGATTAACGGTCATTTGAAGTGGGTAGGTAAATAACACAATTACATGTTTATAAATAAACCTTTTTAGGGTTCCGTACTCAATGGGTAAAAACGGGACCCTATTACTGAGACTCCGCTGTCTCTCTATCTCCCCATTTGTCTGTCACCAGCTGTATCTCATAAACCGTGAAAGCTAGACATTTAACATTTTCACAGATGATGTATTTCTGTTGCCGCTATAACAACAAATACTAAAAACAAAATAAAATAATATTTTAATTTGTTTCTAATACAAAAAACATGTTTTTTTTGTTGTCATAATGGTACAGAACCCTACATACGCGAGTCCGGCTCGTACTTGAGTTCTTTATTTGTATACAGAAATCTTCTCACAACTTAAGACGGGCAGTCTGTTATTCTAAGTTCAAGTTATTGATATAAAAAGTAAACATTTCTACTAACATCTCGATGGTGCTTGACTTTCGATTTGTCTATACAATTTGACAGCTACCTCTTCGACTATAATAGGCACTTGAAGAGTTTTGGCGGGAACGCGTTTGGTAAATATGATGGTGAAATTAATTATCGTGAAACCCAGTTAAAATGCATGTAAATTGTTTAATTTCTGTTGCATATTGATGAAATTAGCGGCCGAATACAGAAATGCAACTCAAAATTTGAGTTCTACTTAAACAACTGAGCACCTCTCAAATTCAGTTAAGTTAAGTACGCCTCAAATGTTAAGTGGCGTTTCTGTATTCGGCTGTTAGTTTCGGGAAACTACAAGTGTAGTGATAATGAAAACCAGTTTCAAACTTTTCCGTTGCTTTCAAAAAGAGTTGTAATTTTTTTTACAATGACTCCCTAGACTTTATTTATAACTAACTACCTACAACTTGTATGTTTTTGTATCTGCAAAAAAACTTGCTAATATTATAAAATACCACTGGCTAATTCCCAAGAAAAAAGACCAAAAAATATTGTGTGTAATTTACTCCTTCACGCAAAAACTACTGAACCGATTGCGATGAAACTTGGCATGCAGATAGCTTGATATCTGATTTAACACATACGCTTTTATCCTAATATTTCCACAGGATCGGGACTTATTCGCGTCTAAAACTGCGTACTAATTCTAGTCTATACTATAATATTATAAAGACGTAAACATTGGTAACATTTATGTAGGTATGTATTTTCTAGACAATCTCTGAAACCACTAAACCGATTTCAAAAAATCTTTCACCAATAGAAAGCTACATAATTGAGGAGTAACATAGGCTACTTTTGATCCCGATGTTCCCACGGGATCGGGACTTACGCGGGTTAAACCGTGGGACCCTCCTAGTTAATTATAAAAGCAAATTGGGTACCTATTTGAAAATGGATACTGCTCATATTAATTAACTTTTAAGGCTCTAACAGACGAACCAGCTTCAAAATGACAGACGTTTGATTTAGTGCTTATATTTCTCGAGGCCTGATCGTCTAACAGGACCTTTTTGCTTCTGCAATGAACACTAAAGCAGTAGTAAATCTTAAACTGTAATAACTTACCCTAGGGCGCCTCGAGTTAATCAAGAAAACTGTTTAGGAGAAAACTGGACAAGTGCGAGTTGGACTCGCGCACGTAGGGTCCCGTACCATTGTCACGATTGGGTACGGATTTTATTTTTTCTTTAGCCACTTAAATGTTAATTTTGTTTTGTTTTTAGGGCTCCGTATCCAAAGGGTAAGGACCCACCCTATTACTGAGCCTCCGCTGTCTGTCTTTCTGTCACCAGGCTGTATCTCATGAACCGCGATAGCTAGACAGTTTAAATTTTTACAGATGATGTATTTTTGTAGCCGCTATAAAAACAAAAATATAGAGTTGTATTCAATTAACGTGATTTTATTAGTATTTGTTGTTACGGCAGCACCAGAAATACATCATCTGTGAAAATTTCGACTGTCCAGCTATCACGGTTTATCATAAAATTCATCAGAAGATATCTGGTGAGAAACAGCTCAGTAATAGCCTTCTATTACTGAGCTGTTTCTCCTATTACCTCCTGTTTATTACCTTTAATAGCGTCCCGTTTTACCCTTTGGTTACGGAATACGGAACCCTAAAAAATAGCGCTTAGAATTCCATATGATTATTGCTTTTAAATGTAGTCATTGTTTCCGAACCTCTCATTGACTTATAACCTCCTGGTATGTATGGCAAAACGATATCTTGAGTGACAGTTATAGGTACGTAAGATATTATGATATGTTATGTTGTTGGTACCGCTATTATAATTATTAATAGGAAAATTTAAATTTTTCGTTTTTGTTTTAGTTGATAATTTTATTATGAATGTTATCTTGAAAACAATTTTAAAATAAAAACAACTAGATGATAGACAATTAAAATCTATGCCTTCTATCAATTTTATTTTCTTTTTTTACCTGTGGTAATCAAAATCTACACTAATAATTATAAAGAGGAAAGATTTGTATTTTTGTGTGTTTGTTTGTACTTAATGCTAATGAATAAACTTAAAAACTACTGGACCGATTTCAAAAATTCTTTCACCAAAAAAAAGCTACATATTTCATAATAGAATCGAATTCGACGTTGTAATGCTATTTGAATTTCGAACATGAAGTCGCTTGAGGAGTTTTTTTTTTATTCTACATGATCATTGTATTGGTAAATGTAGGTAGCCATTGTTTCCGAACCTCTCATTAAAACTTATAACCTCCTGGTATAGATGGCAACGGTACCTTGAGTGACAGTCGAGGTTACAAGGTTTAGAGAGACGTTTCTTAATGTCTTACGGGTTATGATGTCTTGGTACCGCTATTTTAATTAACAATAGTTAAATCTATGGCTAATTTACGAAATACATTAAAAAAAACATAGCCACAACCGAATTAGAAACATCCTCAAATTCAAATTCGAAAATTCTTTATTCATTCAGAGTTCATTCATTCATTCATTCATAATTTAAATTTTAGTATTCGTTGTTAAACCGGCTATAGAAATACATCATCTGTGAAAATTTCAACCGTCTAGCTATTAGCTATTGTGAGGAACCCTAAAAAACCATAGCCACAACCGAATTGACAACCTCCTCCAGTTTTGAAGTCGGTTAAAAAGTCAAACCGAGACCCGACACCGAAAACCTTAATCGTTAATCAAAAATTCATACAAAACGACACTTAGGAACAGCAAACAATACGGATTAAATAAGAGTTAATATTTTTAGTAGTATAGTAAAACCATTAGAAGGGTTAGGGCTCCGCCCCTGTGTAAACAGGTGCAGGGCTCCAGGGATGATTGCTCACTCCAGTGTTTGATGGGGTCTCCATCTGGGATCCGTAAAGGGAATCGTGGGCGAATGTTATTGTTTTTTAAGCGTTTTATTGTGTTATTGTGAGTTTTTAAAGTAACCCTGACTTCTGTATATCTTGCGAAAATTACAATTAACCTACTTTGGTTCTACATTTTGGGAAGTCGACGTTTTTCGAATTCGACATTTTGTGTTTTTAAAGTTTTGAGAATCGACATGGAATTCAACGAATTTTATTGTAATTCGACATTTTATAATCAACATTGTGGGAAATACCTACCGTATTTTGGGATATTAAACTTTTCGCAATTTTTTATTTTGAAAATTGTTAAAAGGCTTATTAAAAAGCCTCATTAAAAGGCTTAGTTTAAAGTCAAATTCTATAAACTTTCTTTAGAACTCTAGATTCTAGGCTGATTTGGTTTGGGAAATATGACTAGCAATTTCAAACCTTGGTCTTTTGGGTCCGATTAAACTTTTGAGACCACAGATTACATTCACAGCTACTTATCTCAACTTTTTACATTAACACACTAGCTAGCTCTATGCAGAGCAGCGAAAAGTCGTTACTCATTATTCAAAAGAAAAAAAATAAACGTATAGATTAAATCAGACGATAGGGGGCCCTGTTTATTCCTAATTAAACCAGTAAATCTGGTATTTATTTGCTCAGTATTGAAAGTAATGGCTGCCAGCCCACCAGGCGAACATAACACTGATGCAAATGTAACATAATGAAGTTAGAGACGCGGAGACTATGTCAAATTGATATGGATCTGTTGGGAATTAGAGATGTTAATAAAGATGATCGATTTTACCTTTTTGTCGATTCTTATAGTGAAAATCAGTTACCCCTTACTTATGTTACGACCTCTGTGGCGCGTCGGGGGAAGGCCCGACTGCAATGCAGAAGGTTGCGGGTTCAATTCCAGCTGGATGCAAGTATTTATGCTTAAAATACATATTTGTATCTGGTTTGGGTGTTTTCTATGTATTTACAAATAAAAAGAGTTATAATATGTATATTCGTTGTTTAGTACCCATAGTACAAGTATAGTGCTTAGTTTGGGGCTAGATTGCGCCGTGTGTAACGTCGTCCAATATAGGTATATTTCTTTATGAGTAATTTCCTAAACAGTTTGACGTTTGGAACTGGCTCGTCTCGTCCGTCAGAGACGAGTTTGAAATGGATCACTATCAGGCAACCTTTCTCTTTCTATTCTCCACTAGAGACCAGTCCAGAGACCCTACTTTATTTCGTCATTTAGGAATTATCGACCGATAATTTTCTTCAGCAGTTTCAACTAATTTTAAATTTCGAACATCAGATATTATCGGTCGAAAGTAACGCAGTAGCCTTGCAGTTCTATGCCAGAAAGCTTATTTAAAAATATCTCGAGCTGTATCATTGCAGACTATCCCATCTCTAGACGATACCCTGCGGATTGGACCCTAATAGAGATTGTATGAAGATGCAAATTTAAATAGGTACCTACCGAAGAATTGTCACTGCCGGTTATTGTTGAGTTCCTAGTACCTTGTAATTGATAAGGCGCCACCATTTGCATTTTAACTACCCCTCCCTGGAGGGAAGAATGGATTTCCTCGAATTTTCCTTTTACTTTAAACGTGTTATCGAGTTTTCGAGGTAAAATTTAGAATTAAATTAAATTACAGAACCTTTTCGGGTTTCTTTAGTTATTTCTTATGGTAATGCTTGAGGAGTAATTCACGAAATATCGTGAAAATGATATCACTTTAAGAAACTGTCTGTCCTGTTTTGACAACTCACAAATATAAAGCAAATTTGAAAATATAGGCATCGACTTTTAACTGTACCTACCTATAGACTATTAAGAGGAAAGAATACCTATTCTGTTGTCCATACAAACACATACATACATACTCTGTTTTCTCCTTGGATAAAGACATTAGAACAAATAGGTTTATGCTACAAAACCCATATCTGCCTATATCATGCACACCCCTCTCTTGTTTATCGTTTTCTAATTTTAGTACAATATAAATAAAATTTAGAAAATAAACTTAGTTTACTTTTTACTGTGTGTTACTGCCCTATAACTAGCCCTATAACTGGGCCTTTTTGCGTGACTTTAAGCCGTAGGTTTCCTCACGATGTTTTCCCTTACCGTAAGAGCGATGTTAATAGCGCACTTAAATTTTTCTTAAAGAAAAAGACATTGGTGCGTGGTTGGCCAAGATTCGAAACCACGACCTTCGAAATGAAAGTCGCGGTATCTACCACTGGACCAACACCGCTCTTTAGAAAAAGTAATAGTGTTAAAAAAGTCAAAACATAGAGTCATGGTATTATAGGTTTTATGGCATAAACATAATTTTCTCTAATGTCTTTAACCAGGAAGGAAACAGTCGACTACGTTTGTATGGAGAAAAGAGTAGGTAGACTTTCCAATAACGACCAATATAACCGATCACTAATAATTATCAGCGGCATTTAGTTAATCCTGACATTGACTACTAATCAAGTGGGATCCGGTGTAAGCCGCTAAGCCGATGTCGCGACACTAACCGGACCGTCGGCCTAGGCCGTCCAGCCGGAAGAATCGATCAAGACGATCGGATTAGTCCGTTGTGCCATGTCTGTTGGGTCTTTAGGCCTTTAGAGACACGATTCCTGTGTTAGAAGTGTCACAATTGAAAAATTCTTTATTTATTGCTGTAAATGTTACCGGATATGTATGTAATCCGTCATTATATAGAATTCCTAGGAAATGTGTAAATTGCCTAAAACCCACAGGAAAGGTGTAAAATAATTTATATTATACACATTTCCTAGGAATTCTATATATTTCCTAAACAGCAATCGGAAATTTGTTATAAATTCAAAATGTTGGTCGGTAACAGGGGGTTTGGGGGGTACGTATTCGAATAGGTATCTAAAATTGAAATATTTACAGTTAAAATCCCGATGCTATCTAACTATCTAAACCACGGAAAAAACTAAACGGAGCACCCCGACCGCGTTTAGAACGCGCCCTCCAACATGAGAAAACACAAGAAACTCATGGGTTTTTAATTTTTTTTGCGATTAATAATTACAATAATTGTCATAATTGTCACACTTAATACAGGATCCATACTTTAATACAATCTTCTGAAAAGTAATTTTCTCGTCCATTTTGTCATAAACGAACTGGGTTCTATTTTCAAACCTATGATAACCAGAACTAAGAAGTTTTTTTTTTCAATAAGACGAGGGCATTGTAGTGCTACCGGTGTCAAGTTTATTTTTTATTTTGGGGACGTAAAATGGCGCTGGACCGCTGACCCAGTGCCATTTTAGCCAGCCTGGTGACAGACGGACGGACAGATAGACAGCGGAGTCTTTGTAATAAATAAATAAATAATTTCTCCGAACAACACACAGCGCCATCTAGCCCCGTGGTAAGCGACTAAGCTTGTGTTACGGTGACTAGACAACGGATATAATACTTATATTTTTTTTTTTAATAGGGTTCCCTTTTCACCTTTTGAGGTAGAGAACACTAAAATCATTGGAATATTCCCACGAGCTAAACAGCCTGCCATTGCTAATAAAACACAACTGTAACATATTTGATTAACAAATCAATAACATAGCTTCTCAAGAGGCATTGTCTACAACCCCAAACACAACCACCATTGTCTCCAGTCAGCAGTGTACTGAGCATCACCTATCCAATTTCAGCTCGATTGTTCTATTCTAGCGGTGTGTATCGAATGCTGTAATCGATACCGTATCGATGTTTGAATCGAGAGAGTAATTACAATAATGGATTCGATTATGGCGTGTTGGACGTGAGTTAAGTTTTGAATTTGAAAGGGTTTTTCTTTTGTGGAAATTTGTTCTTTTTTTAATGATAATGCTACCATTAACACATGCCCGCCAAAACTGTAGGCTCCTGATTACGTAACTCTGTTGCTAACAAATTTCGATTGAAACAATTGAAATTGCTGTTATTTTACGTTTACGGATATGCAAGCTTTAATTGCAATTGCAATTTGTTAGCAACCGACTGAATGACGTGAAAAATGACGTGTAATTAACAATTTCAATTGTTTCGATATTTGTTAGCAACAGAGAGAGTTACGATTCAGCTAGCAGGTGCCTTATTTAATCAATAATTTAATTATTTATAGGTTGGTACACAATATATCTCCTTATTTTTTTTCTAACTTGGCACCTAACCTATTTCACTAAGTTTTATTTATCAAACCGTATTCCCTTCACATTTATTTAAGGAAAACTTCTCCGAACTTGTCTTACAAATTAACCCTTCACCCTTTCTCCGGATTAAATAAAAATACTCTCAATTTTCCGAAGAAAAACAAAGACCCTTCCCCACTAGGTAGATAATAAAACCGAAAATTTTATCCAGCAATTACATTAGGGTCACCTGTGACACAGGCGCCGGATCGGACCGCCCTGACACTTATAACTGGGGTAGTTTACTTACAAGTTTTATCATTCACAGTAACAAGGACGGAAAGAAGGAAATAACATTGGCTGAATAGACCATGTACCTATGGCAAAGGCTAAAGAAGAAAAAAAGAACTCTTTACTTTTTTTCTTGACTGCCAAAGTTGTGCAAGGAAACAATACAGTTCTTTTTTCAAAGCTCTATTTTTCTCGACAACTACCAAGTTCTAAATTCAAAAAAAGGTCTGCGTTTTAAAAGAGCGCGTTCTGTACCCCACTTGAAAAGAGACAAGTTTTTTTTCTCAACCCAGAGCTCTATTTTCAAACAGCCAGTATCACAAATTCAAAAAGAGGGTCTATGCGTTCTGAAGGAGAGTGCGTTCCGTATCTGCGGTGCGAAAGTTACCCACTTGAAACAATATTCGTTTACATTGTTACGTACCATCGAGATGGTAGTTAGATAGCGGGCCGCCCGAAGTGCTCTCAAATAGTCCATCAGGATTCACTGATGCGCCCGTCCCAGGTTTTACGAGGCTTGACGACCGTAAAACAACGCGAGAACGACACTTAAGTTTAATACTGAAGGATTTTTGTTTTCTTACCTATTTCCTGCTCGAAATTTAAACAGATTTTAGCGCTTTGATGGAAAGTCGATGTATTAATTGAGTCGTGAACTTTTTATTGGTTTGATGAAATTTGTTTTTTTTTGACATAAAAATGCTCAATTTGTTATTATTTGACTGTGTTTAAAATTAAATTTTAACATTAAAATAAATCTTCTAGAAGCTTTGGAAATGTCGTAAAAATAAATTGTTTCGAAAAGGAATACAAAGAAATATCATTTTTAAATACGGTATGTACCTATATGAACTTTGACCACTATCTTACCTGATGGAAAGTAATTGAACGGTCTAAGATGTAGCATGCAAGAAGAAGGAAGACGGTAGTGGAACAAAATTCGACCCGTCTTTCTTAGTAAGCTTAAACCTCTCACGTGCTACAGCCAGAAAATAGCTAGGTTTAGATAATTCTACAAAACTGTGGGCTTTTTTAAGAATTTTGCTAAAATAAGGCCAAAAACAAAACCCTTCTTCGCCAGTCGGGTAAAAACTACTTACCTATATAAGCAAACCCTGATCAAATAAAGCTAAGCTAAGCTAAGCTTCGTAAAGCTAAGGCGTATGCTCAGTCAGCTGTTCTTTTCTCTTGTTTGATTTTGTTTCTATTGATTTTTAATACGTATATGTTTCGTGCATTTTTATTTCTTGTTTATTTAGCTATATATGACGATTCTATGTATTTATGTTTTATTAACTAGGTATATATCTAGGTATGTAAAATATTTATTTGATGTACTTCTGGAAGCTGTCTTTTATACTTATTTTGTTTCTATTTGTGACTATCCGTAATTGGCTTTCTGTTTCTACTTCCTGTATGTATCTCGTATTATAGCTGTGGATTGTCCTTAATAAATAAATAAATAAATGTTAAACGCAGTCTAACACAACCTCGTCTTAAACCATTAAGAGGCAATACTACCTCAAAACACTCGTTTAAAAGAGAATAACTCTAAAAATTCTATTAAATCGGGAACAGAAATCAAATGATCGTAATCCGAATAATCGAATGGTTATAGAATCCATTCGGAATGGTATCGTTACCACCCCAACAATGGTCGGATGGTAAAATCTACATATTGGTAAGAAAACATGGTGTTTTCAAGTTTGTTCCCGTTTAGTGCACCTCCGGTGAACGTTTGG
This sequence comes from Idaea biselata, assembly GCA_958496205.1. Classification (NCBI taxonomy): domain Eukaryota; kingdom Metazoa; phylum Arthropoda; class Insecta; order Lepidoptera; family Geometridae; genus Idaea; species Idaea biselata. The sequence continues at coordinate 12,649,093 of OY292402.1, forward strand.
TGGTCCCTTCATGGGGTAGGGGATTCATGGAGGGGAATTTTGAACGAAAATTTGGCGTTTCCGGTTTTTTTTCACTATGTAGGTAGGTATGTTGAATAACTTTTTGTTTAGATTTTTTTTAAGGAAAAATACGCATTTATAAATTTTCACCTGCGGCGAGGCTTGAACTCGCGTCTTTGGGTCTGTACCCCAACGTCTATTCCAACTAGACCACCCAAGTCCCTGCCTTGAGCGGTAAAAAATATGAAGCGTATCTATCCTTGGACTATCCTATCCGTAACTTTTTGTTTATAAAAAAGCAGTAAAAAAAGGGCAAAAGTCTAAGAAGGCTTAATGAAACATAAGTTGGGTCCTGCCTGCAGTTTCAACCGCATAAGTTACCAATCCCGTGGGAATTTTATAAACCCGGACAGTCATCATTACAATGCGTTTTATATTATTTCAAAAGAATAGAAAAAACCCAACACATTCACTGCGTGTTTCCCCGAATATAACCCCGTAGGTACATCCCCGTAACAAAACAACCATTTCCGCGCTGTAATCGCAATCTGAATTTTTACCCTTGATCTGTATCGCTGAGGGCGAAATAATGTTATCTACGCTAAGGGAAGATTTTCATACGGGGAACATTTTACGGGGTATGAGATTCTCGCTGTAAATGGCTCCTTTCAGTGCTATACCACTCTGTAAGACTCTCTTTATAACACTCTCTTTTTAACCTTACACAATTTTTGTCCATTATTGTTATTAGAACTTCGCGACCACGGCCGGTGTAACTCGTGCCGAAACGTCGAGGCAATTTAAGTCTAAAGTTATCTACAACTCGATCTAGACTTGGAAAGGATGAAGTGAATTTATTTTCTAAGATGGATTGGTAAAAGTTATCATTGTTTTGAATATAAAAACTATGATGAATTTATAGTATAACTTGAGTTAAGCAACGTTTGGCGCGGTCATTTCTTGGATAGGTGACTGATGTTGTGTGGCAATTTTTTTTCTCAAACTCGTTCCGACGCACCGAGCTAGTTAAGCAGTTAGGCCTTAGGGCGACCTGAAAACTCTAACACTAGATGAGACACACCAATAAGCGACATAGAAAGAAGAATGTAAAACTACCTAATATTTTGGCTTTGTGGTTTTTTGCAACTAAAAGCCTGACCGTTTTTCCAGGTGGCAAGTCGGCCATCAGCAGTAACTTGTGCCCGAATCGACCACTATCATCTATTTAAAGCTTACTCGGTCACCTGAAAATTCTAGCCGAAAAATCTGAAAGTTTCTGCCTAGTTTTTTCTCATTATTCTTATTTGGAGCTTGAATTCATAAACAGCGAAAAATCTAGAGAAAGAAACCTTAAAGTAGTTGACATTTTAACCTTTCACATTTATAACTGCTTTAAAGTATTACACCCCAAACGCCGTTTTTAACTGTCTCATTTTACACAGGCACTTAAATACGATAATGCATTACATAAAACGCACATAAACCTATAATAAAACACGTCAAAAACGTTTCATTATCGACATATCTGTGGTTTAAGTCCAATTAAACTTAGTACCGCAGAGATAACAACCGCAAGTGAACAATCAAACGGCTAACAAAGCGTTATAAAGGCGCGTAATTACGCCAAAAACAAGCTTTGAATTACAAGAAAAACAATTACCCCTTATAGCGCTATAACAATTCACCTCGACGCCATAAACCGGGGGCTAAGCCTCAAAACCCCCTTACACTCGTCAAAATAATTCATTTTAATTTTCTTTATGGTCTAGTAAACCTTTATTTTACGAGGGTACTGTGGAGATAACTCGGGGACTCCCTTAAAGACCTTTATTCGGAGTCTGTGCCCGTACTGCGGTGCTGAGATCGACGCAGAATAGATAATAGGAGGTAGGGGCTGTTGCCGCGTTGGGATTAGAGTTACCAGATGGAAAATTTAAAAGTTTTGAGAAAACGTCTGAAAAAAAAGTTTTTTCAAATGAAATTTTTGGAGATTTTGTAGTGATAATTTTTAATAAAAAAATATATTTGAGTAGGTAACCTAATTTTGATTGCTATGTAGAAAATTTAAAATATAAATTTCCAAATTGCGGTCGCAATCCTAAAAAAAGCTTAAAGGTCGGATTTTAAGAACTAGAACAGAAATTGGAGCCTAACCACAAACATACGGTTTAGTTACATTTTTTAGGTTATATTTATATACCCGAATTCGTGTTTGGCGGGTTTTTTTATCGTCCGTATTGAGAATTTATATAACTGATGTACAAATTCGAGTGAAAATATGAGGTACTTCACAAAAATGACTTTTCGGAATCCGACATGTAACTGAAAAACATTGTATTTCTGATTTCCAACAATAAATACAATTGCAAATAAAATCTAAGAGGTAGCACGTACTTGAAACGATGCATGCGTTCCGATGCGTGTTCCTTAGTGGCTGCACCGGCTTACAGACCGGAACACAGCAAGCCTGATCTCGATTATGACTAAAGTCAAAAACTTTTTCTATAGTTTGAAAATGTTTGTTCATTAATTTAAAACATAACTTGGGGAATTTGAAGACAACATTTTTATTTTTAAACACCTGTGTGCGGTACGGGTCAACTCGAACGGAGACGCCATCTTGTAAATATTAATTAAAAAGATCCTTTCGCAGAATAAATTATGAGAAGGCATCTCTTTTGTAATTTTAATAGGATTTTTCCTTACTCTTTGTTTTTAAGTGCGTTTCCTTGTTTTACGGTAATTAAATTAAATATTTGCTCTTCTTTTTATTTCTTGAAAATTTCTTTTATTTTTTTCTTTTACTACCAACCTAGTACTAGTACCTACATACCAAATAGACATTTTGGCGTTAAAAACTAACTTTTGACTGAAAGCGATACAAAAGTGCTATTCACAGTATTAGCCACCAATGAAAACAACCCCATGAGTTTCTTGTGTCTTCTTCTCTTGATGGGAGGCTTCGCCCGCGGCTTGTTACCACCCACCGGCCTAAGTAATGTCCTAATACGTAGACTAGTGCAGCCACAACGAGCCGGATCTTATTCCACTGCAGTTAGATAAGCGTGTTACATCTTAGACCATATCGTCACTTGCCATCAGGTAAGATAGCGATCAAACGCTGATTAATCGGGTTCAAAGAAAAAAGTAAATGCTAAAGAAGTTGCCTAAAGTTATGTAGCTTCTTTTATTGCCCTAGGCTAACCATGGTCTAATTACCGCTTAAACTCTAGAGCAGTAGAGGTGTTAACACCAAAATTCCCTATGAAATTGTAAACTATCCCGAAAGGTAGGTTAACTTAACAACCATGTAACTTGTCCGTCGGTTTAATTTATCCTCCATAAAAGGTTATCCATCCAAGTAGGTACTAGGGCGCGTGAAATAGCAAGGAGTTCGAATGATCCCCGGACACTTAGCGCCGTATTAACCAACCTCCTTGCGCCCTTTACGAGCCCGGTAATGTCCGACGCCCCTTAGGACCTTCCCTTCTAGTCAAATAAGGATTTCTTGACTATTTATGAAACTTGACGTCGGGTATTACGGCCTGGTACCCTAATACCAGCACACAGGTACCGTCTAATAATAAATTAATAAATAAATTAAACCCGTTGAAAGCTCTCTGTGATAACATCAAACCGCTTGCCACTTTCTATTTGCCTGGTATCTTACAGTTGTAAATTACAATATAAAAAGTTATCTATCAATCTTTTTCCCGCTAAAAACCAGTCTTTTCACTTCACAGACCTAAAAACACTATTATTTAGACATTTATCATAATAACAACGCAATTTATAACGTTTTATCTAACACATGAAATTTCTAGAAACGGTTTCAACATCGCCATTTTGAATTCAATTCATAAATCAGCGAGGTTGTAAAACAGAGTGGTAACTGTCCCGAAGTGATATCGAACATATAGACTTCAAAGTCGGAAAGTATTATTGTTTGTTATAAAAACTATCCCACGAAAACCATCCAATTTCATGTACCATAGAGTGCCAAGACTGATAAGCTTAAATCAAACGGTCAATATTAAAAAAAAACTAAAATAAGAAGCTTACTCTTAGCTTTACACTCATTATGGTAACAAAATAAGCGCTTATAAGAAAGCAAATTTTATTTGACACCACAGACTCAGTATTTACAATTTAAACAATACATTTTAAAGCGAAGTCAAACATAAACTTTGTAAACAAAACATTTGACCCAGTCGAGAGAGCCCTTTTAGAGTATTTCCGCGCCGACGCGTCATCATTTTTCACCATTTCTCCATTTATTTTATCTGTGGAACACACGCCCTGTCCGCCAGACGATACTGTTGTATAACATCAGCTGAGTTAGATTTATTAACGCACCCGTTCACTTAGAATATACAACGCAGGTTTCGAACTTATTTCTCTTTTAATTCAAATTGTCGTTCTCTCCCTTTCTTTTTTTTCGTCTTCTTTCTAATAAATTGGAAATAATGGCTGACAACTTTGGGTCTTGCATGATTTGTGAATTTCATGTCATTGCTTAGTAGATAATATTATCTTCTTTGTTTCATACGTCTTCTTATTTTCAACATTATTTAACGAAATCTCATTTGGAAATAATTAAACGACAATGAAAAAGCACGTCGACCTAAATAAACTCCTCCATAAAATAAAATATATTTTACGTTCTATGTTTTAAAAGTAATTTAAAAAAGTCGCGTTCGATTTTTAAAATACTTGTTGACCTATTTTTTAATCGTCGATTCGTCCCCACGTCCGGTGGTCCACGGTAAATAAAATATATTCGCGTAAACACGGGTGTCTGTTTAATTAAATGTCAGCATTCCGTCTAAAGAGCAACTTTTAATTATGTTTTATGGGTGCGAAACTATACCTTATTGTATGACATAACATAAGGGGAAAAGCTGCAAATTCAGCTAAAGTTCCGCCAAGTTTCTTGTGCAGACGGCGTTGGAGCTCGTGTCTACGTTTTGTATCAAATTCCCTAACTCATTTCTAGTTCTTCAAAATTCCGTCAGCATCGGTAAGTTGGTCGCAGCGAACTCAACATTTCCCTATCTCATTTTCCATTTGACAAACATCACATTTTGCACCGGGTCCCCTTTCGGTAATTTTCGGCAGAGCCCGGCCGTGTTCCCTCGCTTCCGGTACACTCATTCAAATTTCGAACATTTTTTATCATCTTTATTGGGTTCATTCAGTGTTTGTTCAAAAGAAAAAAGTTACTCGGTGCTTATAAAGACTTAAAAAACTCTCTTATAAGTGCAAATTATTTTGCATTTCTGTAGAGTTTGCTACAAAAAGCCGTAGCAGAAATCGCTACAAAACTGCGTTGAACTCTTTTCAAGCAAACAACAAAACAGACAGTAAACAAAATAGTAATTTCTATTCAGTTTCATCGGAATACATAAATCGAGGCCTTATTCTGAAGAGTTATATCTAATTCTTTAATAGAAACCATTAGATACGTACCCATTGATTTCTGCAGAGCTGATCACAAAAATAGAAATTCGCAAGAAAGCCACTCGCTGTCTCCCCCTCGGAGACTATTAATCATCCCCCTCCCCTCACCCCCTTGCCCCTGCGGGGTGAGGGGGTCGGGGGGTGTCCCCTGACGTCACAAAGAGACCGCTCAAATTGTCTACGCTAGTATTTTCACTAGCTTCGTACGTTAGTTTCAACATTTATTTTGAGATAATAGTCAGCGGAGTTTCGGTTTGAGTTGCATTTGCAAGATTTTACTGTTTAATGTAGGTAATGTAAGCGATGGAAATGGATAGCCACCATTGAGTTTTAAAGTCAATTTAACACATTGTATTCAACTAAAGAAAAACTTTACAAATCCTACTCTCTGTACCTACAAAACAATCTGATTACTATATTGTCCTTTCGCAAGGTTTCAGCTCTAAACAAAATTTCATCAATATCGGTTTATCGGTTTAGGCATAAAAACGTAATTACACCTATAGACAGACAGATTTACTTTCGCATTTATAATATCAAGCAAGTATTACTTACAATAGAAAAGATGTGAGAGAAAACCTAGGTATTGCCTAGATTTTACAAAATGCATACCACTACCATCCAATAATGTTGGCAGATAGCCGTGAGTAAATGCAATTCAAATTGGCAGCTGTAAAACTTTTTTATCAATCTATTACTTCATAAAAAAGTAAAGGTACATCCGAAAAAAGGGGTTATTTTTTAGTTTTAAACTATACAAATAGTCAGCAATTTCTACTAAGTATTACTAATAATAGTAATAATGCATAATTATTACTTATTACGATTACTGGTATACTTAGTCTGTCATTTTTACGTAGTATTTGTTGGACATTGTTACAGCATAATCGTAATTATAGAGCGCCATAATCACCATAGTTCCCCAATACCAGATCCAATACCGTCACATCACCATAGTTCAAGTATTTTTTTATACGTAAATTTCTCAATAGTTCTACCCACCGGCTCGGCTCGGTTGTCCTTGGCTGCATTTTATAGTGCAGACATGGGATAATCGCCAGTTTGGTCTCCACTTCATAGTTTGGAAGTTTATCATTGAAAAGGGCCTCTACGTGTTGGCTTCAGCTCCAGCTTTGAACATTCGGTTCAAAGTTCGGTGAGGGGCTCTATCTATAGCCCCGTGATACTGGGCGTATAATAAAAGAACGTCTTGGTACACTTATGTATGACAGTAAAAAGCAAATAATAACTGAAATAAACGTCAAAAACGCTATTCCATTTAAATAAAAATTATATGATCTGTGGTTCTCGTCCTAATTTCGAAATGTCAATCACATAAACGACAAATTGAAATAAAACAAATCCCTGCTAATGCAAAACCGACTGTAACCGCCGACAAATAAGGGCGTCGTAGTATTTATCGAGGTATTAAACTCAACAAGTGAACATAGGTCGGTTTATGGCGCTATAAAAGTGTTGTGACGTCTCAGTAATACGTCATAAAGTGAAACAGGCGGGTGAATCCGTGAATCAAGTGTGTCTGAGATGTTACGGTCGCTTTATGAGGTCTTGCTGTATAAACGTAAAAGTAGTTGCTGTAATGACACCTGTTGGACCTTTTTTCTTTTATGATCCCTTTATTAGAACGTTTTGCTTAATGAAATCATTTATAAGTAAGTAGGTGTTAATTTTTCCTTTGTATTTTATTACACGTACTTGTTAAGTATTTAGGTGTTTTGTAAATAAAAATAAAGGGTGAAATGTTATTGTGATTCTGATTACTAGATGTTCTGAGTATAAAATAAGAAATTCTCCATAAAGATAGGTATTTTAGTAAACTAGAGTTACTAAGAATTGAAGGCAATTGGCGCTGCAGTAGTTGATGATTTAGCAATTTAAGCTATATCGGGAATGTAATGTTGCGCTTATAAGCTAAAAAGATTAGTGTGACTCCGAATGAATACAACAATTTCTGAAATAAACAAAAATATGTCTTTATTTGCAAACTCTTGTTTAAAAGCAATTAAATAAACAGCAATTAAAACCCAGAACAGCACACAGAAACAAACTAACATACCAAACACATAATTTAAGCAATAGAGAAAATAGTAATTTACCAGGAGAGCATAACCGGGAGGTGGTCCCGTGTGGCGCATTACGCCCAAGACGAGTATGGTCATTAGGCGGCGATATTAGCTATTAACCGCCCGCCCTGCAGCATAAGTTAGGCGGTAGGGTTGCAAGCGCCATTTGTCTTATAACGGTGTAATTACAGGTGCTACATGACTTGACATCGCTTACTGCTGGATCAATCATGTTGGGTTTGGGGGGCTTCAAAATAGAACTGGCTGTGAGTGGTCAAAGTGATTCGCCTTACCTAACAATTGATGTAACAGTGGCATTTCGATGAGTCCGATACTTAGGCCGCTGCAGTTACCAAAGAGGTTGATGTCGGTTTTTTAGCAGGCACTTTGTCGCTAATTTTTGTTTTTCATTACAGGCTTCGTATGAATATTATGTTTTGATGCATATTGACAGTGTAAGTAGGAATTTTATGTTATCAACTAAGACCAAACTGGAATACACAACTCATAGTCTACAGTCCGAGAGACTGACGAGCTGTGCAATTGAAAAAGTGACTATTTATGCGAAGAATTGTTATTCATTACTTATTCTAGTTTGGTCGAATCAAGCCTTGGATCAGATACAACTTAAAAGGATAGGTTTAGTTTTCTAACTTTCATTTGTTCCCAATCAAACATCAACCGAATAACAATAAAAAACAAACTTCCAACTATTCACTAAAAAAGCGGTAAATCATTCCGAAATTAAATCCAGTGTGGCGCCAAAAAGGAACAACGTGTCACTTGTCAAAATATAAACGTTCCAATACACGACGTTTTTACTGCCCTAAATTTAACAACATATAGTATTACAAAAGAATCACTGTTTTCACAAACTGGATAATTTACGACGCATAAAAATACCTACTTAAATTGATGTATCCCTAAACCGGGACAGATGGAAAAATATTTGTTAACTACCGGACTTCGTGATATATCGTGTAGGTACTTCGTGTTAATCTCTTTTGATTTTTTTTAATGCATTTTATAAAGTTATTTTTTCCATTCTGTTAGATAGTTAACGTCAGAAGTTTATTTGAGTGGGTACGCGTAAATCTTTTCTGCATCTAACGGAACGCTCGGATCTATTTATACTTACTTATTTGATTTTTTACTATTTTCGTAAACTGAATTTTATTAGCTACGTTTTTTTATGGTTGTTTTATTTCGTATTGTTGTATGGAATTAGGTATTTTTATTATATTTCTTTATTAAGGTAAAGGCGTCTGAAATGTTTAAAATTAAGTAGGTATCATAAAATGATAATAACAAAGTGGTTCTATAACGCTCTTAAAAATGCCTCTTAAAAAAATCTTTTCCCACTCAAAATATCCCAGCCATCCTTAAAGATGTTTGTTTATTTTCATTAATTTTGACTTTTCAAGACCTACTTTATCGCTTTAATAAGACAAGGGAAAATGAACATTTGCAAAAGTAAAGTCGTAGGGCGCAGTTAGCGTGTTAAAAATTCAAAATTAAATCATCAAACTACATAAAATTGTATAACAAAGTAATCAACTTACACAACAATTAAGAAAACAATAATTTTCTAGAAAGTACATATAGGAGATGTTATCTCGCTACCATATAGGTCTGTAGCAAGTTCGAGTCCCGTCGTGGGCAACGAACAATGTGTTGTCGCAATTTGCAAGCTCGGCGGGCATCACCATAAATGGCTCAGCCGTTTCATGTCCCTTCTAGACTAACATACGATTTACATTAATTTTGTAGTTCTAGGAGACAATTTTTAGCGTCCATTTTAGTTTTGTGAAAGAAAATAATTATAATTGTCGTGGCGACCATGATCTAAGAAAAAAAAGAACTCATTTGAATTTGAGATCCTCTTAAATTCCTGAATTTGGAATTCAAATTCAATTCTACACTTTCAACCATAGACAAGTCTTCTAGGTTCCTAATAAAACAGCCAATTAAAAATCACAATACGAAACGCAGTAACGCATCATAAAATCTATTCACGAGACGCCATAACGTTAGCAAACGACGCACGAAAACCACCGAATGGACAATTAGAACACATTGTCAAATCACATACTAACCACACCCATTACACCTCGTATACGAAAAATATTCAATGCAATTGTATTTTTGAACTCCAGCGAGGGCGCTAGTGTCTGCACTAAACCAAAACTACTCTTGAATATAGTAAGGCAGCAGTTTAGTACATCTTTTCGCCGCCTCCAAAGATATCCTTGTCAAGTTTTTACTTGACATTTGGTTCGAAATTTGAAATAAGTGTTGCGGTTTCCTTGCGGTCATTTGTAACAGGAATAATTTAATTTTGAATTTCGAACGTTAGTCATATGAAAACTATCTCGTATTAGCACAGGATTTACGGCGTGTGGACTCTGATTGCTTGTAGTTTACGGACTCGTGTTCTTTCTTTGAATTTATTCGAATTAGGAACAATTTGGCTGTTCTTTGACATTTGTTTCTGCAATTATTTTTTTATTGTGGGGAAGTACGGATATAGTTTAATTGGGCGCAGCCTAAAGGTCAAGTTAAACATTATCTTGACTGATATTATGAATGGGAAAAGCACTCTGTTTGTTTTTTTTTAAATTTCGAATTTATTTTGATATGCAGGTAGATAGATAGAACCATAGGATAATTTTCATTCTTATCTCTTGTAAATAGAGTGGTGAACCTGAAGGGTAAAGCTAATATACAATTATGGGTATTTACATCAGGCTATCATGTGTAGTTAGGTCCTACGTAATAGACGATAGCGTTCTGAAACTAAAATTATTCAAAATGAAAGGGTTATTTACTGAAGTGTCTGAAAATGTTCGATCCAATGTGGCTGTATTTAAAGATATTTAATTTTGTCAAATAAAACTTACATAATATTTTAAGCCAAACTAAACAAAATTGGTCGTCGAAATAGTAGCTCAGTTTTATAGCAACGTGATATAAAACGAAAAATAAGTTTATTTTCAAATCAAAAATTTCGCCTCTAATGGTGATGATGGTTATGTTTAAGTACTCGTTAGACGAATTTCTTTGCAAGTGTTCTGCAGGTGTTTGTGCAAGTTTAACGATAGCTTGAGCATTAAAATGTTGTTTTTTTTTAGATGTGCCCTCTATCCACTAAAGAGCTAGATATACATCTTATATCGCCTGTCCTAATACCCAAGCCTTAGTTAATTATTCAAAATGTCGACACTATAATAGGAAGTGAGTTATAAATATTCAACAGTCGATCGCTCCTCGATACGTTGGCTTTCCTACGTTGTCTATGATTTGCGTGCTTGTGGTGGCTAATGCTGATTGAGTTTCTGAAATATGGGTGTAGTGAGGCGAGAATTTTGGTGGGAACCAGGCAGTGTGTCGTGCTGCAGTTTTATCATAACGAAACATAGTTGTAAAGTTATTTTGACTGTGTGATTCTGTTGGAATAAAATTAAACGTTTAATCTACTATATAAAAATAAGTCGGGTTTTCCTTCCTGACGCTATAACTCCAGAACGCACGAACCGATTTCCACGGTTTTGCATTCGTTGGAAAGGTCTCGGGCTCCGTGAGGTTTACAGCAAAGAAAATTCAGGAAAAATTTAATTATCTATAATTTATAAGGCAAAACAACGTTTGCCGGGTCAGCTAGTGCTGAATATGAACTTTTCTTTTTGCCTTCTCTTTTAAAGAAGATGATGGTTAAGTACTAGACAAGACTCTTCATACGATGTTTCGTGAAAGGGGGTTTTCTCCTAAACTTTTAGGCGAACGACTTTGTTCTAAGACTTTTTAAAATTCGAACGTTTTTTTTGAAAATTTGAGGTTTTAAAATACATTGTAAGTATACCTTACAAAACAATACCAGAAAATCGCGCATCCGAAAAGCAATATATAGATCACGTACCAGGCTCGCATAAGCAAGAGGCAGGTGTGTTACGGCACATGAGGCGGAATGCGGTAAATTTTCCGGATGCCTTCCCAATGATTTCCTTCGAGACCGCCGGCCCAGATACCGTCGGATTTCGATACGATAACGCTTTTCTCAATTTCTGTACGCCTGGTAGCTATGGCCACGCCCCGCTCCATTAAATATGTATGTTTTTCGATAGTTGGTTATTTTTTTCTGAGCCAGAGCTCTCAAGGGACCTCATCTTGGTATATCAATCGGTTTCGGAGACGTATCGCGACAATAATCTGGCCTTGTTTGTTGCCAGGATTACGTAGGTTGTTTTTCTTCGTAATTTAGGCAGGAATTGCTTTCTGAAGACCAATTTTGGGTCAAGTAATAGGTAGTTATTATCAGCTGGATAATAATAGCGTATTCTGTTAGAGTTATGAGTCCGAATAGATCTATTTTAGAAGATGGTGGGACGAATTCAACTTGTAGGTACAATAGGAACTATACTAGACTTTATTGGGAGGGAAGTTTTTACTCTACACTACCAACGGATCGAAATATGAAAAAAAATATTAACGTTCTTTTTATTATTTTGCTCCAAATATCAGCTATTTTTTTTTCAAACTACGAATCTAACGTTACATTAGCTGTTGAAATCCATCCAGCCGTTTGGAAGGTACGAGGTAATAAATAAATTAACAAACATACATTAGAAGAATACAAGATACGCGGCGCCAAACTCAGTTCAGGACTCATTAGAGTCATTAGGTTAAATAAAACAAGTCCACAAGAACTATTATTCTATTTTTAAATTGGGCTGATATCTGTGGTGATTCCATTTTTGTATAAATGGCAACATTCAAAATTGGTGTTGTTTTAAAACAATTCTAAATTCGAATCGAACACAACCAGCAATCAAATCGAATTTAAAACTAACAATTTTAAAGTCCGAACTCCACAGTACCGTAAAGGCCGCGCGGTAATTCCCGATGTAATTCAGGTAATTCAAGGTAATTCGTGTAATTTGTGTAATTCGCTTAATCGAGGCGGAGTCTCGGGCGTCCAATGACGTGGTAATGTCAGGTCTGTATGCACCACGCACTGAACCCCACCACCGCTGGTCGAATGGTTTTAATTCTGTTAACGTTTGGGAACCATTTACACGTAGCCGCAGTTTGCAGGGATACCACTAAGCCAGTAAAATTGCTTAGTCTGAACTGACGATCGTTTTTAGGGCTCTGTACCTTAAAAGGTAAAGAAAAGGAACCCTTATGAGATCACTTTCATGTCTCATGTGAGGCATAACTCATCGCTGAAAGCGATTTCTTTCAGGCAACTAAGGTAAAAGTAGATGAAAATCGCCAATTATCAACTGTAATATAATGTGCCGATCCTCAATTTTTTCAAAGCCAGTCCAGAGCCAATGAGGATGACGGATGAATACAATGTACTGGCTTCATTTAAACTCTGCTCTCTGGCTCACTAGATTGGCTTAGTGCTTTCTGGCTACTGGCTAACTGAATTGGCTTAGTGACTCGGAAATGCGGCACCGTATAGACACGCCTTATGAAGATCGTTTACGCGCTATCGTTTTACCAACGTATGTTGAATTTTTTTAAGCTATTAACTGAATTACCTATCTATACAGGAATGTTGAAATTGCTAGATGTAATGTTGGAGTTTTGCAGGCTTTCCGTTTTATTTGTATTAAGAGGATAGTCTCCATTCTCTTTCTCCATACAAACGTAGTTTAAATTTTCCTCCCTGGATAAAGATATTAGAGCAAATATGTTTATGCCATAAAACTTATATCTGTCATGCATGACTATGCATCTACCTTTTTATTTTTTTCATTTTATTATTATTTTAATTAGAAAATAAAATAAAAAAAAGTTAGATGCATTATCAGGACAGATATAGGTTTTATGGCATAAACATATTTGCTCTAATGCCTTTATCCAGGGAGGAAAATTTAAACTACGTTTGTATGAAGAAAGAGAATGGAGACTATCCTCTTAATGGAAAATAGTATTTTGTAATGTCCTTCTTCATGTTTGCACTGCAATTACCGACTTCCATCATCATCATTATGAATTATGGTATCACCGGACATGTCCCCGACAAGTGACCATGGGATCCGCCATTACCTATTGTCGTTAGATATATTACAATAATCATGGTACCTAATTAGGATCTAACTACCAGCAACCCACAGTTTCATTGACGTAAGTCCCGATCTCGTGGGAATTTCCTAATATCCTTTCTTAGTGAATATTTACACACCACAAAGAACACACTCTCCAAATTTCATGTCTCTAGGACCAGCAGTTTGGGCTCTGCGTTGATATATAGTTTAGGAATTCAATCAGGTCTTTGAATTTAGCTATAGACTATAGGTATGAGCATTGGGTTTTAAAAAGGTTTAGGCTAAGATATAGCACGTTTACCTTCAAGACAAAAACGAGAAAGCTAAAGCAATGGCCACACAAAACCAATAACAGACATGTCAATTATGATGTACGGCTGGATGAACCATTAAGTTTTTGTTAGAACATCGATGCGGTAGGCAAAACTGAGAAAATGGCTGCCTTTTAATATATTCTAGTTACCTATTGTACCCACGGTAATGTTATTAAAATTAACTTTAAGCTATATTGTGATCTTAAAAGGTTTTTCTTTTAAATGTCAAGCATGATCGGTAGCCGTTTCGACCACACAAGTCTTTTAAATTAACCTTTAGAAGTAATCCTACACAATTAACCCTTGTTTAAAATATTTTCAAAATGGCCGACGATGTTTATTTAAAAACATTTATAATTTCTATTGCACATTACACGTCTGAATAAAGGTGGTCGGAAATTCACACTGACTTCTCACGCCTTTTTATTTGTGCGATTATATTATTATTGTTTGTGGTATAGGTCTACAAGAATCTCGTGGATTGAGAAAAAAAAAGATCTGATTTTTATATGTCAATGTCATCTATACTTCGTTTTTTAATTGTAGACTATGATGTGACACATCTTTCTGAAGAAAAAATATTAAATACCAAGAACCAAAACGTCAGATCGTTGTCTGAAATTAAAAAACGGAGTTTACATCTGTCGTGATCATGTTATTTTACTACGCTTATCTAGTTTTGAAACATTTTTCATTTATTGTTTACCTACATTAAAGTATCGAGAATTCTCCAAAAAAAGTTTGCAGTATAAAAAAAAATACCCTATTTGCCACTGATACTGGAACACCTAACTATACTTTGTATCACTAAAGTATAGTCAGGTAATATCGGATACAGAGTAAGACCGTTATACTCAAATATCTCCTAAATTAGGTGACATTGCAACTGCCGTGTGCCACAGATCGGTGCGGGTGAATTACTCTTGTGAACAACGTGGCTAGCACTAAAAAATATCACCTATTTTGGGAGATATTAGATATTTGAGTCATGCGGTTTCCCCCGTATCTTAGATGACTAAACTCTAAATAGTCTATGGTGCGAGCCTCCTTCAGTGCAGGTACTTGTAGGTATCATTATATAGTCTGTGGTGCAGGTGTAAAATATAATATTTATGGAGTAAAGAAAGGCTTTGAATGCTTGTTAGCGATAATGAGGTGCGCGCGCAACGATAAATTCGTTGACCGCTCGGGGGCGCGGCTACATTTGCATATTTATGTAGTATTTGACTCGGTTATTGCGTTATTGGCTTCACTTTTTTGTCATTGATCTCAAACTTAACAGTTGATAATAATATGGCTTTAGGAAGACAGTTAAAACAGGCCTCTAAAGTAACCCTAGCTCAAAATCAATGATACTTTTGACTGACGTTATTTTAGCACCCACAGCGATTGTCCTTTCATGATTATGAATTGATAGACGTTACAATATTGTCAGCGCTGCAGCGGCTATTTATATTTATTTCGTGAAAAAGGAACATGAAATATGTTTGAGACATCATCTCTATCGTACCAATAACTCAAAAGTTTTTTCTTCGAAATTCGAATCCTTTAAAAAGGTCGAAGGTTATATTTCCGCTACTCGACGCTAGATGGCGGTAGTAAAACTTGCAGAGTCACGGTGAGTCGCCTCGCAGCGCGCCTCGTTAGCCCGACACGGCGCCTGTCAAGTTTTTGACAGTTTTTGACTGAGACATCGATAGTGGCGCGGTTCGTTACCGCCGAGGCGGACCCGACATCGTCTTATCGCGTTATTTTGTTGGTTTTAACTCGTGTTAGCTCATTGTTATATGTTCTCTTTTATTTTTGTGATAGCTAAGATATCTCTGCGTGAGGAATAGTATCTGTACCAATTGAATAGTCTATGGTCGTTTTTGGATTTTTACTTTATTATGCCACGATAAGGATTTGTCAAGCAAAGCCGACTTGCACCAGTCAAATTTTAAATTTCTAGATTTACATACCATGAAATATCTAAACATTATTCCTAAAAGTGTTAACGCACACTTAGGAAATATTGTTTATGAAAATAATGCTTTCAAATAATTGAAGGTTCGAGTCTCGTCGTGTAAGAACAATATTATGAAATATGAAAGTATGCTAATGTCATGGTATTAGTAAACCTTGGAAGTAAATTTTCTAACCAAGCTTTACGCAAGCCAGCCTTAGATGTATATTCAAAGTCACAAGGCGTCCTGAATCGCGCCAGAATTCATAACAGAAAAGTATTAAGATATAAACCATTCCATTTTCCTTTTAATATAAACAAACGTACGTAAGTCGCAGGATATAATGACATAGAGAAAACTCGCAATTTGGAATTCATAAGGTAGCAAGCAGGTGTCGCGATACATCCCGTATTCATGGACCGATATATCATAGCTATCCGGGGGCGTTAAAAAAATAGAAAGTCAAGCGAAAAACGCGGCGAAGAGCGCAGTTTCCCGCCTTGACGTGCAATTATAAAGATAATAACGTTTTCACCTCGGCGCGGGCGTTTTTATTTGTGCACGTTTTGATTTATAACAGTTTGTGGAGTTCGCAACGACGACGTGAGCCACGCGCCCAACTCTAACAAGGATTTGGAAATGTTTATGTAAACGACAACTTTTACATTCTCTCTTTTTACTGTAGGTACTATGTCTACCTACCACAGATGTAGAGCTCTTAACTCCGGGTTTGTTGTTACGGTGACAGTCGCCTTATCTCTTAAGATATCGTCGTAGAGATACATCAATACCCACAACTTTGTATGTTTTCGGGACCCTACATAAATCGACGTTCCCACGATCTACTGTCAAAACAAAACCAATTTAATCTGTGGTGCGGCCGACGCGTAAACTATTTTGATTAGAATGGCATTCCCGCCAAAAGTTACGTTAAAAACGGACCGCGCCGACATTTCTCAAGTTGTCGAAGCTCGCGGTTAGTTTTTGCGCGCCACATACCGCGAAGTTCGCATTGAAATCTTAATTCGAAATTCAAAAAGACCATAAACAAGCTCAGATTTATAGAGCCGTAATTGGTAATAATTATTTGTTCGATCCGAAAGATAGATGGCGTTGTAAACGACTTCATTATGTCGTGTTCGAAGTGAGCTTTGTTCGTGATACATTTTGTTTGGAATTATTATTTTGTTTGATGGAAGCGGTGTGGTTACAGGTTGGAGCCTGGCGACCGCGGCTCTCGGTTCGTCATTAATCACGCGTTCCCGCGGCGTACCTAAGTAATGTAATACGGCGTGCGAGATAACATTATCGTAAATATAGTTTTACAAAACGGCTCGGTACCTACCTACCGCACAAAACAAAAAGGCATTACGTTTCCCACAGCGCGACACCCGACACTCGGGAATTCGCCTCGCAATCGCTGCGCATTATCAGAATTTACACCCGGTAATAACGTATAACCTAATCCTTGCCTCGTTGCGCGCCTTTTTTTTCGAAAAACGTACAGCTCGTGTCACAGTCGAAGCGGGAAAACAAAGCGTCGATCAAGCCCGTTCTCTCTCACATAAATCAGTCGGCGGAGAAAGGGACAGGTGCACAGACGCGGCCACCAGTCGATTTTATAAATGGGCGGAGCAGCCGCCGAGCGAGACGTCCGCATACGCTCACCGATGAGCGAAAAGGAAATAATAGTTCGGTGCAAGGTGCAGGCATAAGAGTAGGATGGACGCAACACAGGTTTTTTTTTACAGGAAAATGCCAAGGCGGTCGGAAAATCTTAAGAAAAAGGAGGTCTACTCTGGAAGGCGCTCGGTTCATTGGCAGTTAATTAGAACTGGCCACTCGGGCTATTATTTATGTAACGTGGCCATTACCAACTTAATTTACTCGTTATTAATGTCAAAAGTCATGAAAATTATTTTGATGTACCTACCGTGGTAATAGGTTCCATGTTAGTTGGCGATAACTTGAGCTGGGGAACATGTTTTACTCAAAAACCTCGATTATATAGGAATTTAAAGTTATTGCCTCAGTTGAAATATTTTAATTTGAAAATAAATCCAAGTTTTATTCTAGGAATTGTACAGGTTTAAAGTATCGATTGCATTTAATGTCAGAGAGCTATATTTTATTCGTCGAGTCAGCTTTCGTCGGGGATTATTTCACATTAAAATTGGTTTAGAAATCGTTGTTCTATAAGTTTACAGATTTTATTAAGACTTGTATCTAGTTACTCAGATGTCTATCGACTCAGTCTACTGGTAGTAAACTTTCATAAAATGGGTACTTATCTGAAATATTATCCACCATTTTGTTACCTACACTAAAAGCTCAATGTCTACTGTAAAAGTTTTTATTTTGTCCTTTGTATTTGACTTCGCACAATATATGATGTAACCTAAATCTTTGCATCAAGCTTTAGTTCATGTTCTTTCTTCGCACCACCTTGTTTCATCAAATAAGACTTATCACGAGTTATTGTTGATACTTCCCGAAAAACACGGTTTCCATCTGTTTACAAATCGAACCAGCCAGCATTCATCATTCACAAAAGAGGTCAGAGTTTCACAAATCACAACCTTCTTGCATCCACAGTGGTTGTTTTCCCACCAAACTCAACACCATTACACGTTTTCACATATAACCAACAATAATGGGTAATTTACAATTACACGAAACGGCGCGGTCACAGCTGTAATTTCAATAGAAATGAAACAAATTGGATAATTAGATTGCTTCAAGCAATTTTCGTATCACGAACGCGGTTTGAGTGACAGTGCAGGCGGGCCGTGACTGCATGCCCTCTGAAACGATGCCACCTATTAAAAAAAAGAAAAAATGTTTATGATCTTGTTTTTTTTTCATAGAACAGTTTTCAATGACGCCAGTGTCTCAAGCTAGTGACTTAATTAAAGTTAACAGTAAAGATAATCTACTAAATCTTAGTGCGTTTTTACAGGCTGTTAATTTCTTAGCGATCCATTAAAAAAAAACATCGCAGATTTCCGCCATCTGCAAATTGTAAAACGGCAACTTAACAATAGCAATTACGAGCACAATTATCTCGTAAAATACATTTATTCTTCGATAGACCCTCAATAAATTAGCACCCCTTCTCTAATTATTAGCGACCGCAAATCACCATTATCTTTGATTATCAAGCACCTACTACCCACTTAGTCGATAATAAAGTCTAATTAGATAGGTAGGTACACAAATTGCTATCAAAGCGCAGTTAGTAATTTTAAAATGATTCGATTCGCGTGTCAACGTATGCCTGCAATTTGCGCGCCAACTTGGAAACCCACGCCTTTTTGTATTGTAAAGCTAGAATTTTAAAATTGGAATAATTTTGGGTCGTTGAACTTTGTTTTTGTGGGAAATCCGAAGATGGCGTGTTCTTATAGTATTTTAATGTCGTGAAATTGATGCAAAACGTTCTGAAATTGATCTGTATTTTAATGCTAATATCTACCGGAAGTTTTAACAAAACAGAATTACAGCGCGGAATTGAGAACCTCCCTTGGTTTTTGGGAATTCAATCAAAAATACAGATCAATCAGATAAACTACAAAACAGATAAACTATTATAAGTATTGCTATTCGCCACCAGAGGCGCTACCTGTTTGACATTCATTAATTTTCTTATTTTCTTTTCAGGTAAGTTTTTGGCATCGATCGTCACTACAAAACATAAGTATTGTTTCAGTAAATAAAAATAGTTTTAAGAACTAGATGCAGACCGGCAGACAGACGAACAGACAGCAGAATCTAAAAAAAAAAAACACTGTTATGTTTGTTTTGTACGTATACTTACTAACATTTATTTTTTTATTTATATTAGTGGCAATTCCTAAGTTAATTGGAGACGGTTTCGTTAAGTTATGAATGTAAGAAGCATAGTGGTTCGTCTAGTTGATAACATCTTAGTCTATGGGAACATATTTGTCTCCGAACTCGGAGGATAGAGGTTTCAGATCAACATTTATTTATTTTCGTCATTTATCTGTCTGTACGGAGATTCGTATTCGAAACCACTTTTCTTTGTTTTATTTAAAAAAAAGTTACATTTTATTGTATGTAGCATGTTCTATATCTTTATGTAGCAGCTACGTACCAACGATATTAACTTAATTAAATTAGATTGAACAAATAATAATATTTAGCCTTTGCCATTATTTTAAATTCTACTAAAAAAAAAACTACATAAAAAAGTATAAATACGGAAATAAAAAATAATTAATGCTAAGACTTAGCGTGTGAAAATAACAAGCTATTAGCCAGCTACAGCTACAACAAATAAATAATAATATTCCGATATTCATTCTCCATTACTTAAAATATTTAAAAATACATTTTCAAACGATAAACAAGATAAAACATCGTTTACCAATAACAAGGTTTTACAAAATGGCGACTCGACTCGCGGAATTAAAATAAAAGTAAATATTTAAGTGTTTATACCTCCATAGGAACTCACGCTGGGATCTCATCTTATATCTACACAAAATTAAAAAATATAAATCGAGTTTTAACATCCAAGTTAATGACTTACGACAATAAAACCTTTTTTTGAAATTAAAACGTTTTTAGGTTTAATTTACGATCACTGTTAGTCGTCAAAAGATCATCGAGGTATCTAATAAAGCGATTAGATTCACGATTTAGGACGTAATCGATTGAAAATTATTACTTTTTAATTAATATTTGTTTCTTTCTTATTAATAAACGAAGACTGAACAAATTTAAACGCATAAAACTGCGAGAATTATCAAAGGTAACACTTTTACATCGAATTTATTGATAAATTCAAGCATACTATTACAATTTAAACAGCCAGCTTTCCAACTAAAAGTTTCTAACAAAACGACATAAAATATAATCATCTATTCGTCTTTACGATTATAACTACATATAAAACTTGAAGATAACAAGTTTAGTACGTAACACTTACTGATTCCCTCATAAATTGATAATCGTTAAGGGCCTCGTTTGTGAAATGACATTTGATTCTTTTTGATTCGAATTTACGGGTCCGAGTCTCATGGGGTCAAGTTTTTAATCCTGCTCCTTTTTCAAAAGCTTGAATTTCTGATGTGATCTCGGATGCATACCGTACATATTTGATGGGTTTTTGTTCGTTTTTTTTTCTCTCTTTCTTACTGGAGATATAAATTTGGACGTGGTACGGGAGCCTGTTTTTAATATCATGTGACTGGGGTGAATTAGTGCTGCCTACGCCGTCCTACGTGGAGAAAGCGTGAAGTACAGTCGAGTCTCATATTCTAGTGATATGTTCATCTGATTATCTTAAGTTTAAAGAGCTTTTATTGATTGGAATCTGCGAGAGATTGTTGTATTGTAAATTGTTATGCAAGCTTGATGAGACTTTCCTAAATGGGGACATTGCGAAAGTAACTCTATTACGCATTCACGCCAAAACAATTTTGGTTTATAAAGATGGGATCTTGGAGAAAGACGTATACTTTGATTACGACATTCCTTCGAGATCGGGACTTACACAGGTGAAATACAAATCGCACCAAGTCATAGATATGTGTCAGTTAAGAGAAGCAGTATCTTATTGTAATATAAGATGTATGTCGTGATGTCATGAGCTAGAACCGAGGGAACTATCCGGTGTATGGGGTAATATAGCAGGAGAAGCGCGCACAATACTCGCCCTGCGTTATTGTCCGGCAATGCGTGAAATGCTCTGACAAACGATGACAGCCGCCCGCCCGCCACCACCCGACCTCCGCCGATTTATGATATCCTATTACGAGATTTAATGACACTAAACGTCAGTCCGCTCTCTCCACTCTCCAACCCGGCGGATACACTTCCGAAGCGATGGAAAACGGAACGCTGTGAACTGAATGCCATAATACTCTTTGCTCCGACTGAGGAATTACCATATTCAGTTGAGTAAACAGTTGCCGACAATCTTCCCGCTGTCAGCCTGTAGCTGTGGGTAGGTACCGTCCGAACGAACACCCAGAGCCAAATATTTGCAAGACTCTCATAAATTCAGCGGCGCCCTGCGCGTCCTACCAGGATAACATACATAATGCGAAGCTGTACGGATCGGTAAACATATTGTAATGGAAAACGCCGTCATTGTTTACACTTTATGACGTCCTCGTGCTTGTAAAGTGATGCGGTGCAGATCTCGCTCGCTTTTACATTCTTACAACCTATTATAACCTATCTATACAATACTCTTTTTTCAAATATTTAATTCACTCACGCAAGAAAACGTACCTATACAAATACAAATGAGTTTAGTGCGTTCTCCGATGAGAAGGTACCACAAGAAACTCATGGGGTTTTACAATGATTCTTAATTATTGTATCGCAATCATCACACAGCTACTAATATCAATTCTCTAGGTTACCTATCATAGAATTATTAAAACCGGTAAAGCATAATAGCATCAAATCCGTGCGTAACTCGGCCTCTAATCCGGGTCCTCCGCTAAAATATTCGAAATCCGTCAAACCCGTAAATCGCGTCGCCTTTATATGTGGGCCGGGGTCGTATTTACGAGGCTGCCGAGAGCTGCAGATAGCCCGAATTAAACTTGAATTTAAAACCATTTTATATTAGCTAAGCTAGCTTAGATCGCGCTACCGCCCGCGCCGCGCGCTCGAGATAAGAGAATTGGCCTGTCAGACGCCGGATGATATATTTGACCAACATTTCCATACCCCGAGCCTTGCCTCTCCCTCTCCCTCTCCCCTATTTTCATTTTGTACGTGTCTGCTCGCGTATCTATAATGTATCCGTACTGTTTAGTAGAAGCATTCAATAAAAAACTGCCAACCGTGAGAGGCTGGGGCGTGTGCCGTGTATTATTTAATCGACTATATTCCGAATTCTGACCTGTCAAAGTGAGACGTTTAGTTTTCTTGATGGGTGCCACTTTGATCTTTGTAGACGGAATACATGTGTTGGGTACTGGGACCGGTCCGGGGGCGGGAATTTTTCTTTTTATTTTATTTATTTGTACGTTAGGTTAAGGTACGCTATCATGTTTTCAAAGATTATGGTTTACTAATTTTTGATAATTTTTTACGTTACGGCTTTAGATGTGGCCGGACTAACCTGATGTTAAGCCACGATGGGGTCAACGATGTTGCATGCTTTCTTGGAAGATATTTATTCACTCTAGATTTGACGACTCCAAGGTACCGAATAGCTCCCCACAGTTTCACCCATTTATATGGGTCCCGGGTTCTTTTATCCCGTTTTTCAGCGGGATCGAGACTTATGTCCCGATCCCGCTGAAAAGTTTCTTCTTAAAAGGTTCAGTAGTTTTTACGTAAAAGAGTATCATACAAACTATCACCTAATAATATTAATACGATAAGATTTATACCGTACATATACCGTATCATAAATTGACCGCCATTTTCAAAACCGCCCTTCGGACCGCTTCCCGCTTCCCGTACGTGTGTTCTTTGCTTTACCCCGGTTATGTAAAAGCGAGAGAAGAACCATGGGTGTTTTGTTCTCGTTTGAATAATTAAAAATTTGGCAAGATATCGTCGTGGGTATGAAGTAGGTACTGCAGCGCGCCGGCGTGAGTACAATCAACTGTTTTACTGCACTGCGCACACAATTGTTATTCATCGGGATGTAATGAACATCTCACATTATAATACTTTAGGTATTTTATTATGTAAATTATTATATTATTTACTATCTGGATCCCGCGGTTTCACGCGCGTCATTGCTTGGATGGGTGATCGACAATTTGTGTGGCAAAAAATCATTTTCTCGAGCTCCTCCGTTGTTCGGAAGGCACGTTAAGCAGTTGGTCCCAGTTGTTATCTCTGAAAGCAGTCGTTAGGTCAAGTTAGAGGCCTTAGGGCGAACTGAAAACTCTAATACTAGGTGACACACACCACTATACAAAAAGAAGAAGAAGAAGAAACTTACGCAGATAAAACCACGGCGCACAGCTAGTTTTTAAACATAATTAAAACATTATCTGGCCTCAGTCGGACCTCAACAGTTTTAAAACCGTAAACTTCGATTTCAAGTAAATTTATTCCGGTCGAAGTTTTTCCCGGGAAATTCGTTTTTCCATCGTCGCCTTATCCGAGCCGATAAATCTATATGTGGCATTGCGGACAATGGCTAATGTTCGCCGCCATTATACACCGGGAGGCGACCGTTGGTTACGCTACGTCGTTGAGTACAACGATAGTACTAAAATAATTATTTAAAAACGGGATTCATATTATGGTATTTTCTTTGGTTTTCGATATGTTGATTTGAAATAAATCTATTTATGTTTTTCGGCTCCGAAACAGCTGTACTCTAAGAACACCTAACATGCAATTTCAAAAATAATTTCGTCAATCGAAAACTACATTATCGAAGAGTAGCATAGGCTAATATTGATCCCGATATTCCTACGGGATTGGAACTTGCGTGCGCGGTACCTACGCAGCTTATAGTATAATATATACTTGGTTTTTAATTGTATACAAAGACTTGACACATTTTCCCGAATAAAAAATGTCAAAACTAAATCGAAGATGTCAGATCGTAGTCTAAAGTAACGAAGTCCATAAACTATAAATTTTTGGATGAACTAAAAATTGGATATTTACCATATACCTAAGTACTTGATAGTTAGAGTCTAAAGCTAGAAACCTAGCTAAAGATAATATTAGTATAGGTACCGTTTGACAAAATTTGACACAATTACAACCACATTTTCCACAGCTGTACTTAACTGGCCAGGTTTTGCCTAGGCTAACTTTTCGTCTGCTTTCTAACAGTGACAGTGTCATTTTTTAACATGGGATTGGCTAGCTTTTGTATTTCTAATATGGAAGGTACCGTTAACAATGATGATAATGATATTATGGGCAAAAGTGCCTGAAAAAAATGAATTTTATTTTATTTTTTACCTTATCTTATCTGATAGGAAGCAGCGTCATTTTGGTATCCGATGACATAGGGTAACCGAGAGTAACCTCCCGGAGTATTATTGCTACCTCGTTACGTGGTATACGGACCTCCAGACGTTATGTTTTATTGTCTCGATACTGTGTATGAAGGTTTTGACATGTTAACTTTCATACAATGCTGTGTGGGCGCTTCTGTCACTATGAAAAATGTTCGCACGCAATCGCGGTACTGTCATACATTTATAAAATTCACTATCTTTAGAGTAAAACCACAGTTTACCTAGTAGTTGGTCCCTCGGTGCTTCTTAGAGTTTCATAGTTTTCATACAAATTTGTTTTCCTGGACTGGACTTTTCTTGTAGGAAACGTCACACTAAGCTGTAGGAAAGGTGACATAAGTTGTAGGAAGGGTCAAATAAGTTCTAGGAAAGGTCACATAAGTTGTAGAAAAGGTCACATAAGTTGTAGGAAAGGTCACATAAGTTGTAGGAAAGGGCACACAAGATGTAAGAAAGGGCACATAAGTTGTAGGAAAGGTCACATAAGTTGTAGGAAAGGTCACATAAGTTGTAGGAAAGGGCACATAAGATGTAAGAAAGGGCACATAAGTTGTAGGAGACCTACACATTTTTTCCAGAGCAGAGTTGGGAGTCTTATTGTATTTTTTTTCTTTTATTTGTGCTTTAGGTTAGTTCGATTAGATGCTAAATGTAGGTACTCTGTGCCTGTGAAGTATGTAAAATTCACCATCTTTAGAGTGATATAAGTAGGTACGCCCGCCTAAAGTTTCGCACAACATCTGCGCTCTACCATAAACACGTCATAAATACCCCTTTAAAACTTTACCCTCTTAAATATGCAGTTTCCTGAAATGAAAAAGTTACTCCCTTAGTGTAAAACTTAGTGCAAATAACTAAGGAAGTTTTCCGTCAAATATTGTATTATTCTAGGCAGCAACGGGCAACTATAGTTAGGCAGTCTCGACGCCAAACCTTTTAACAAACATCTTGGCTGCATGCCAAAAAATTGACAAGCCTTACCCTCCGCTAGATGTCGCTTCAAAAAAAACCCATCGAATATTACATCGGGACCAGATTCTAATAAATCTACAACATGTATATTACTACAGGACGAGACAAACGATTACACACTTTCGCAATCACAAATACGAGTTTTCCGAAGCGGGTAGAGTGTGCTGTGTTAAATACATCTGTCACTTTCTAACGTCGAGTTATCAGTCAAGTGGGAGGGAGTGAAATATCGTATTGGCAACGTTGGGATGTCCACGGCAGTTTTCGGTTTTAGCAAACAAAGGAATTAGAGCGATTCGTGCAACTCCACGCGAATTTATAGACGGTCAGAGTGACCAAATTTTCTTTTTTTTTTCATCTCTCGTGTTTGGGCCGGGAAGGAAAACCGCCTGTTATTCTTTAACGTTAGGTTATGTGACAACTTATATAGCCGGCATTACATAATGAAAGCCGGGATTTTCTTATTTCGACCGAACATTTTCTCACAACAACTTTTGGGGTTTTCTTTTTCGAATAAGGGTTTCGCACGATTCAGCCATGCAGCCAATGTCAGAAAGGTAAAAATGTGTAGGTACTTTAATAAAACTGTAGAGAGAATGAGATATAAAAATCTATGATTTTCTATTCTGCCGTGAATAACAGATTCAAATTAACTAAAGAAGTAGTATCAAGTTTCTTCTAAATCGATCCAGTAGTTTCTGTTTTTATTTTTTCTATTCTCTTTATATTATTAGTATCAGGATATCTAATAGAAAGAGCAATTGTACTGCCACCATAAAAAAACCAATTCCAAAATTTATTACGTGTTTTTGTGAGTGAAATCAGATTGCGGAGTCTATTAAAACTTTGCACCGACTCCTGGCGTAGGTACCTTTAAATTTCGAACGTAAGCCATCTATCTGATAAACTTTTAAAAAATGTTACTGTTGACTGACATTATCTATGCGCTTTTAATGCTCCAATTAAGAATAACAGTGTCGTTTCGTTCTTTTTTTGAATTTTTCGACGTTATCTTTTTTTTTTCGTTTTTGTAATTGAATTTTATTGGCTAACTAACGTCGCAGTTTTACCGCTGAAAGACCCAATCCCATGGGATTGTCTGAAGATAAAAGAAACCTGCGATCCCAGCGATTTACGGACAAAGTTTCATCGCAATCGGTTTAGTATTTTTCGCGTGAAGATCTCACAAACATACTTCTAAACTTTCACATTCATATGATTTCAAACCGTTAGAGCTGTTGAGTACAACTCATTTATTACCACCATTTCTTTAAAAATGTTTTTCGAATTCATTTTAAATTACACTAATATATTTCAAAGATAAAAACAATACTTAGCAGTTTATCAAATAGCACAACATGATATCGGCTAGCCAATACAACACCATAACAATATTAAAAAGTTATAAAACGTTATGGTATCGTTTCGATCCATTAATTCCGCGTGTTTCTGCCGTGAGTGGTCATTGATCTACGCCCACACGTAGCTTCTTCGTTTCATTATACCCTGGTACATTGATAACCTTATCGATTAATTAATCTTTATAAAAATACTAGCGGTAGGTAGGTAGGTACCCACCTGGTTTTATATTGATTAGTTCTTCACTAATTGCTTGTAATGGAATTGGCCGTAAAGGCTCTGTCACTATTTATTTCGCTGTCACCCAAATTTGGTGTGCTGTAAAGTGTTTATTGGTTTTATGTGACAACTGATATATTGTCTAACGAGTACAAAAAAGCACTACGCTGAATGCCTTTTGATTCAATCGATTTCGGTCATCGAAGCCGACCGCAGCCAATTTCTCCGGCGCGTCAATTTGACAGATGACGTAAATTTGACAGCTATCATAGTTTCATTGTTTAGTTACGCGGCAGCGCGCCGAACACTGATTGGTTACGCTCGCCCAATTGAAACAGATATTATTATCATTATACCACATCGTAATACCGCTTGATACAATCACAATAATAGACCGTACACAGTAATATTGTAACAAATTGTTAGTCAGAAAAAAAAAGGTAATGAGCTCGAAACGTTCCACGTTTGAATTATGTCTTTTTTTTTGTTAGACACAGCGATGCGACGTACCGGTAAGTTAGTTTTTCATATTTTATGGAAGGCCATAATTCTAACGCCATTAAGCGTAGGTTTACTTTCCAAAAGTAATGTTCTCATTTTAAATGTAATCCGGTCGTTCATCCGTTTACACGGGCTAGTTTATTCATGAACAAACACAGCTAATTTTCCATTAACCCTAACACGACAACAAGAAAAATCCCATTTGTCCTCTTTGCGAGTTAAAAATTTAAATAGGCTTAAGTAGGCACACAATTATGGCCACTTTGAATGCTGGGGCTGAATAAACAGAGGGTCCGAATACCGTCCCATACCGTACCCTATCCTATATCAACTAATGATGAGAGTTAAGGACGCCAGATTTAACACCTGAGCCGTTTATAATTACAAATACATACCCCGCCTACGGACACAAATCCCCAACTTTTTAATATCTCTGAGTGATTTGGCATCGCACGCTCTATGCATTACGCCGGGAACCGTAGCCAGACTTTATCGCCATGCCACTCTCACTACTCCATTAAGTGCATTAACATTTTTCAACACTCAAAATACAAAAGCATTTTTAAATGTAGGTACCGTTGTTTAAGAGGAATCAATTTATAAGATAACAGCGCCATCTAATATTCCATTCATAAGGCGATATCACACAAGACCGAACAAAGATCTCAAACCGAAACAATGGCAGCCACGAGAAAGGTCCGAAACAATGGCCTCGCCGAAATTTACGTTTAAAAACAACGTAAAATACCTAAACGGGATCCGTATCTATCCTATTTAGATATTAATCTAAACGAAAAAGCAAAGCAATTCAAAATAGGCAACAAGCTAACAGAAGGGACGCGGCCCGTAATTGGCCATTTATCATGTTGCGAAGGGGTTAGGGAAGCTCCCGGCCGCTGCTGCCGCTCTGGTACTGCTTCGCGACAACGGGATAAACACACGCACATTCTAGAACACCTATACTATAAATACTAACATATACTTACGTATAGATACCTAACCTACTTCATAACTCTATGGTATCCTCTTTGAAACTTCAAAAAACCATAAACTAAGAAAGATCACGTTGACCAACTAATCCTCAAAACCAAACTTCATTTAAAGTTTAGTCGTTACGCAATATACTAACAAACAGTTTAACCAAGTGTTCGAGCAATATCAATAACTTATAAAACTGCCATGAAATAACCCGATAAGGTCACGTGTAATTAATATAATCCAGCCTCGCAGAATCTAATATAATAACCAATACAAACGCAATTTACGCAAAGTAATCACGCCTCTCCGTCCCCTTCTCCTCTCCTCTCCCTTGCCCATGCCTAAACATACAGGTGTACTGTACACAACTCCATAAAGCCTGATTAAGCTCAGTTTAAAATCCAACGTTTGGGGTTATAATGAAAGTTTCTTATCAGTAAAAGCGCCCTGTTTTGAGTTACGACCGTTTTGTTTACAATCCCCGAGCGTACCGTCGTCGGTCGACTTGCTGTGTCCGCTGCTACCCTGGTATCTTTATTTTATACATTTTCATTTAAATTTAATTATTTTGAGGAAATGTTTTTTTTATCAAACGCTCCTCTTTAAATTGTCCGATTCCAACCTATTTACGTTTCCTAAATCCCTAAAATAGTTTAAAAAAAAACATTTGAATCATCAATATAGTTCCCAAATCGGTAATCCAAGAGCAAACTCTCCAAATGCACAGAACAAACAAAATCAAGTTCACTTAAGCGAAGCCAGATAAGCGTAATAAATGATTGTCAAACGCTTTTAAAATATTCATTGGTAGATAAACAAAACAAGTGACATCAATTCGTCACCCCATCCAGCCAGCCCGGTGTGGTCGGATGGATTGTCAAAGGGAAGAGCCGTCAGACGGTCTGGGAAGCCAGCCGTGGATAATTTAAGCCTTTGTCTATGGTGTTGTGATCGGTTAAGTTAAGTTGTAATCTCTATGGTTACGCCCTTTGAACTCCACACTCGTTTTGATTGTTCAATATTATCTGTGACGTGATAAGTACCGATTAAGACCTCCTTCGCTAATCTTACAGCACTAAGAGTAGTATTTTTGAATCACTCGAACTTAAATTCGTGTACGCAAAAGCGAGTTTCGCAAATTCTTTTGTTGATGTAAGGGACTCGCATATGATTTCAAATGGTTAAAAATACTGCTTCAGACTATTAAAATTGGAGCTCATTACTTTAATATTTATTGTTCTAAGGCAAAGAGGCATGAAAACACCTTTTAATTTTTAATTTAATTTTGCCTCGTTACGTACAAATTATTATCGTTTCGCCACACTACGACCTGCCAGTTGTAAATTAATGTACCATATTAAAATCGTCGTTATCTACCTTAATAATATGACGATAAAACGAAAATGATCCAATTAAAATAGACTTTTATCGCACTAAAACCCACTGTAGTACAAGCAATAAACAAAATATTACAGAGCACTTCCAGAATCATAATTAAGACCGTTTTGACGCATCAAAAGGCATCAAGTCCATTTCATCTTTGTAATAAAGTAACTCTTTATGAAACCGGAATGACGAAACGAGCGATAAAATTAAAAAGAAAATCGTAACATCCAAGTTAATGGACACCCTATTTTTTTTCTAAGAACGTGATGGACGAGATAAAAAAAAAGAGAAGCAACGATGTACAGAAATGTCACTCGGGCGCGCATCACTATGCAAATACGGAGCATAATTACCAAAATATTATCTTTACTACCATCTCGACTAGATCGCTTGCTTATTTTCTTTTGAAACAATTATGTTAATGGGTAACGTCGGTTAAACGAGCATGCCATAATTTACAATTAAAGCCTCTCCGGTGCGTGGAACGGAACGTAATGTGTAGCGTGACATTCGGAGACGTCATAATCTGCGCTCCATTTGGATCGGAGGCAAATCCTACCGCGGCTCGGACGCGTACAACTTGCCTTGTAAATTCAGAAGCGTCTGTTTGGTACCCTGCTTCATACGAGTAGGCATTAGACGGGACTCAAATTAATACGAGCGGGCGTCGGAACACCTGCGGCTCGCTTTTCTTTCCTGCAAAATTAACTCTGCGTAGTTGCTTCATTGTTGAAGCCCGCCTCGGTCCGTAAAACTTTTGCGATGTTTTTTTTCTACCCGGCGTACACTGCGGCTATATTTCAAACTGTCATAGT
Source organism: Idaea biselata (assembly GCA_958496205.1). Classification (NCBI taxonomy): domain Eukaryota; kingdom Metazoa; phylum Arthropoda; class Insecta; order Lepidoptera; family Geometridae; genus Idaea; species Idaea biselata. The sequence continues at coordinate 12,680,170 of OY292402.1, forward strand.
TAATCTTTTTATCAAAGTTTGTTAAATGCCGTAAGAAGTGCACCCGTCTGCGCACAAGTTCTCATCTGCTCTCTCTAATTGCGTTTTGAGTTTGTTTTACGAAGTTTTATTATGAAATTAGACTAGTTTTGATGATGCTCTTAGTTATATTTAGGGTCGGAGCCGTAGAACTTTCATCATTTCGACTGAGAACGAAGTTATATGCAGTTTTTGTGTAACTATTACTCAAAAAGTTCTGCATATCGTCTATTATAATTCCGAAAGTTGAGTAGGTACCCAGTCTGTTATTGTTATTGAGTTACAAATGTTCCTTAATTATAATAACAATATCTAGTCATTTAATACTTAATAGAACCGAAAGGTCGGTGGTAACATTTTCTCAGTAACTTGTCGCAGAAGTAATACCAGAAAATCTAACTAATTAAAACCCAACGGTTGTTTATTCAACATTTCGCAATACCAAGCGAGCAGCAGGGCCTAGGAGCGAATAATTTATATTTAATTTAAACAAGACGACATTGGTATTCGGTATACGAGTGCGTAATTAAAATTCCCGCCGCGGTGGAGCTGCCCCGCGCCCCTCGCCCCCGCCCCGCGTGCCCTCGCGACAGTTTTCGCGCCAATTTCAACGCGCCCGGAAATTAATTGTGACAGGAAGACGCGGCGGTCACATCCGCTCGCGTTCCGTTACACGCATTGTATTTATCGGGCAGTGTGTCCGTTGGCGCTCGGTTCATTTATTAAAACTATACAATCCATATCGTAGGTAGGTAGGAGTTTATTTACGTGAGGTTTTTGCATATATTAACACTTAATTGTCTAAGAATAGGTATTATTCATTAGTATGCCTTGACACACTTGCTTAGATACCCAGTTTTATGATATTTATACTTTCTTAATGTTAAAATCATGGCGCATAAAGATAATCAATGTAATATTTATGATTTCTTTCTCCTATAACATAAAACTCAACGTAAATCATTTTAACGCCCAATCTTATGTATTTACTACCTGATTAAAATCCAATAAAACCCATCCCGTACATTTTAAAGATATTGATTTAAAAATATGCGCAATTTAAATAACATCATCATTTCAAATCTCTGTCGATCGAGGGTCGAGATTAAAAATTCATAGAAAAATGTCATTGCCGCGTTTACAAAAAAAAATGTAGGCGAGCAAGAATGAGGTAAACTATTTTTAAAAGATTGTAGGTTTATTCTAAGTAGTGATTTATTTGTGTCGATTAGTTTTAATACCTTCACATGTCAGAGAACGAGGCAACCATCGATGTAATCGCACTCCGACTGATTATATCCATCGTTAAATATTCTTATAAAACGGTCAAACAATTAATAAGTGTCAAGATTAACATTTAATTAAATAAAATACGATAAAATCATCATAATCCTATAACGGAACGTTTTGCATAATTCTATCGATTCGATTTATGAATTTCTGAATGAAATGAAACGTGATTTCGTTTGCGATTGCGTTTTTGGTAAACAATAAATCAGGATTCTATTAACAATGCAAATGTTAGAGATAAATTAGTATTTAAATTGTCTAAATATAGTAAAAATGAAATTTTAGATGCATTAGGTATGTATGGTGGTTTTCGTGTGGGTCATGGATGATTATGATTATGTATGACTTATTTAAAAATAGTATTTTATGTGTGTATGTCAAATAGTACAAAATTTAAAAAAACATCACAATCAGTTCAGAGGGCCTACCACGTGTTTACATACGAATTAACGAACGATCGCTAATTTTCCCTGCAAATGTTCGACATTCAAACAAATTTTAAATGTCGAACGTCGAAGTTTTGCAACTTCTTTAAAAAAAATCGATGAGTCATTCGTTCGTCAAAAACTAGTATCAATTTATCCTGTATTTTTTGCGTCAAAGTTTAACAGACATACAGAGTAGGTAACACAACTTTCACATAAAAAATATAGAATTTGATAAAATAAAATTAAATTATAATAAAAATTTCAGGAATGTTAGAATAAATAAAATATAAAAATTAATATCTGTAGATTAATTTTAATGTTATACTTTAATTATGTATAGACAGACACTTTATTTATGATTTATTCATGTTTCGAATTTAAATAAACAAAAAGCCAGTTGCACATCGGGATAGCCCTTAATAAAATAAAAAATGTCAATAAATATTGCACGATGCTACACACAGCGCAATCTAGCCTCAAAATAAGCACTAGGCTTGTACTATGGGTACTAGACAACGTATTTACTACATATAATGACTTCGAATGTAACTATTTTTTTTAATTCAATTTAATTTATTTTTTGTTTTTAAATACTATGGAATAAATAAATTTCATTTTATTTCATAATAATATAATACTTTAGTAAATACTTATTAATTCTTAGTTAGCACTATGGCATTAAAAAAACCCGGCAAGTGCGAAACTCGCGCACGAAGGGTTCCGTACCACTATCACAATTGGGTACCGAACCCTAAAATCGTTTACCAATTTTAAAATTTGAAAAGTAAATGTGACATAAGTATTTAGCTTCGATTCTCACTTCCATCATACGACCACACCACGAAAAAAAAAGAAAAAAAAAAAACTTTGGCACAAATAAAATCTGTAACTTATAGGAAACTCTTAGGTAAGTGAAGGCAGGCTGGTATATTTGACAGATAGGGCAGCCATTTTGAATTTCATGACCTACTCGATTCGATGTTTTTGAAACACGTTTGTTGTATGGGAGCCCCCCTTAAATACTGTTTTAATTTGTTTTTAGTATTTGTTGTTGTAGCGGCAACCGAAATACATCTTCTGTGAAAATTTCAACCGTCTAGCTATTACGGTTCATGAGATACAGCCTGGTGACAGACGGACAGACGGACAGACGGACAGACGGACAGACAGCGAAGTCTCAGTAATAGGGTCCCGTTTTTACCCTTTTGGTACGGAACCCTAAAAAACCTTTCTAACAGACTAGCGATAATTACTATCGTATCAACTGACGACAGAACAAGATCGCCGATAGCACACACATAAATCAACACACAATTAGGTGTACTAAACGACTGATTTATACGTCGCTTTTGACACATATTTATAAATAAAACCATTTTTTATCTGTGGAAATTAGTACAGGGGTTTACGACGTAATGTGGATGCCTTACTATCTCCAAATGTATCTAAGGGTTATAATTATTGTTCTACTTTGGTCTGTAAAACCTACTAAAAGTATTTTATTAAGAAGAATAAGTGACCAGAATACTTTTCTGCTAGGCTTTAGATCACCATTGGAAATGGTCGTAAAAGAAAATAATTTGTCATACTTACCTACTAGAATATTACATGGTAAGTAGATTTTTTCACCGTTTAGGTCCCAGAAAGTGAAAGCATTTTGATTTTAACGAAAACTTTTAAAATTACAATAAGTAAGCTCAATTGAAACCCTTCTAAATTATCTTTAAAAGCGAGAATCATAACATAACGATACAGAGATCGATACGATAGGTGCACAAAATAAGAGTAAAATTTAAGGGCCCGCGACACCATTAGAGGCCCTTAGCGTCGTCCATGACCACTCTATGGTTGTTACTGACCGGCGTAAAATTTAACAATATCGCGCGCGAATCATTTTTCGAACGAGTTTTATGTGCGACGATGGCGAGATTTTAAATTTAGAATTGTTTGCGTTCCGTTTTTCTTGTCGTTGGTTTCTTGATGCGTGTGCATTGTGTAATAAATACCTAATTAATAATAAATACTTAATATTTTTTTGCGTTTATATATAATAAATAATAATGGACAGACATTGTGTAAGTTTCAAAATAATAATTACTTTTAAATTAGAAAGAAAAAACAAAAATGGAAAATAAAATATAGGTACACCATTAGTTTTTGTAATAAATATTATACATATAATATACACATATGATAAGACATGACAACCACACATGTGTACACGTACAGAAATAGGTACATAATTATAATATCGTAGTGAAATGCATCATGGCACAGGTGTGTCGGCAGCACACAGCCGTGCCATTAAAGTAATGTACTGCAATCTACATTATGGCGACGAGTTCAAACATCTTATACGTATGTCTGTTGATAAATAAACAATATATCTAAGTAATGTCGTGGGCAATAAGAACTAGAACCTCTATATTTTATAAAATACTAGCTGCGCCCCTCGGTTTTACTCGCTTAAGTGTCGATCCCCGATTTACGGATCAAAATCAAACCTTCTCCCGGTTCTAAGCTACCTAGAATACCTAAGTATTTAGATACTGGTATTTTTAGAGAGTATTTTTTCTCAAAATTCCCACGTGGAAACCATGGGCTTAGCTAGGTTAAAATACTCGTTTTAAAGTCGCCCATTAATCAGACTTAGGGAGTAGATAAGTATTTTTAACATATTTGGTACCTACACAAAGATGATAAAATGAAAATTTTATTCAAGTAAATTATGTCTCTATCATCTTACACTTATACAAATTGTATAATGGATTAGAGGAAGTTTAATATTCTTATGGCCTTAGGATTTTAATGTTTCAAAATTATTGTATTATTTATACTAGCTGCGTTCCGTGATTTTACTCTTGATTCGTTCGAAATATTTAAAAAAAAAATTACACATCAGCCTGAACTAGGAAAATCCTGTATCTCAGGCGAGAATGGCAGACAATAGAAACTAAAATTATCACTATTATATAAGTATGAAAAGTAACTGATGTGTCATCCAACTAACTACATACCGAATTTCATCGCAATCGGTTTAGTAGTTTTTGCGTAAATAAGCAAGAAACAACACGTACCCTTTCATTTAAATACCTATGTAGGATTTTGATAAATGTTTACACACCGTAAAACAAAATTTATGGAGATTGCCAATAAGCATCGCTTGTTTAACGTTCCGTTCACCTCATTACAGCTAATCTAGACCCATCCATCATTTTTTCAACAAATTAAAAATAGTTTTTCGACTTTTCGCTTGCAGTGGTTCGGCTTCGTTAGTGGCGCTGTGATGCACGCTAGAAACGGAACAATCGAGTCTTATCTGCGAAAAAAATACAGCAAAAATGCGCTTCGGTATTGTTAGTTCACGATTGCGACACACCGATTAAAAGCTACGCGCAAACGTGCTGCATTGTACAAGGCTAATTTGTGTGCTTTACACGCGAGGAAGCCATTAAACATGAATAAAAATTGCATTTCTCATTGAGACGTCTAGTCTACCAACCTATGTGACGATAGGTCGGCCTGGACAAGTGATGACCGCTAAAATTCAAAGCCACGGAGTACCACATCATTATTTTGATAAATGGACATTGCGCGGAACGGAACGTGCTCTTCCTACGTTCGAATTTCGAAATTGTTTGTTTTTTTCACGCTGATGTGGATCCTATTAGGTTATTTTATTCGAGCACGCATTGTAATCTCTCGTTTTAATTTTGTTTTGACACGAAACGTTCGAGATGACGGTTTTTATAAACAAACGCGTCGATAATTCTAAAACGCTTTATTTTTGTCATTGTTGTTGTAGACAACTCAGAATAGACTGAAAATAATAAATAGGTTAAACTTTACTCTGGATTGAAAGAAAATAATCATAATCATATTTCATACGAATCAGATTCGAGTGAATTAAAAATATGACTACTGTAAAAAAAACAGTAATATTAACAGGTACCTTAGTAATTACAACCAAAACTACTAGGAAACCATGAGATGAGGAGGTAGCAGCACACATGGCAATCCATCACAGTTGCAAATTAGTTCGCGCGCCCGCCACATCGGCCGCATGGCGCTGCTGTTGCGCTCATTAGTGGTCGCTTGAAACGCGCTCATCTGCTCTTGGTAGCCAGATGCTAAAACCATGCGGAAATACTGAAAATTTCAGTATGTAAGTTCTAGCTAAATATCAGAATTTAGCATAATAATTATTGCAGTAATTAAAAGCAAGCGAAAAATGCAATAAAAAAGAAGATGCAAAAACGCTGAAAGAAGCAGGCATTATAGCGAACTTTCAAAATGTTTTATGACAAAAAAACACAGCAAAATAAATATAAATACAACAAATTTGAATATATTTTCTTTTACGAATGAAATAATTTTAAGATCAATTTCTGTCTCATTTTGATAGAAGATATGTATCTCAGGTGCAGATGGAGCAACAGTAGTAGAGGCCATAGGGCGACCTGAAAACTCTAACACTACGTGAGTCACAAGACAAAATAAAATAAAAAAATCTCAATCTAACCAACTAGCATTACTTAACAGTCAGACGATGCCATAACTCCATAAAAAAAAAGAAATCTGTCATAAAAACAGTAAATCTCCACCAGAGGTCGCTCGTCATAAAAATGTTATTCCCCATACACGATAATTGTTGATCCCTACTATAGAGAATTACCGAATTCATATAACATCTAACCCCGGCGCCATATTGTGTTGATTGCTACCCTATGAAGGGTTCACTCGACTTATTTACGGACGACATCTGTTCTTATGTTGATTTCATTTACGTATAATATACGAATAACTACAGGTGTCAACACGAGGCTGTATGCTGAAATATTTATTATCCGGCGCCGAGGTCTTTAGATGTTTTGCAAAATAGATCGGTCGATAGGTTTTAATTTGTTGGAAAACATAAATATCGTTTAGATATCATGAGAAGTAGGCGAAACACCACTTATATTCTGCGAACGCGCGCGCGCTTTTGTAACAAAATAATTATTGTAACCGCAAAATATAACACACCAGCAGTGGTAGCATACGAGCACGAGAAACAATTTGTCGATCGTCAAAAAAAACTGTCTCTTTATCTCAAATAGCTGCGTCCAGCGGTTTCACGCGTAAGTCCCGATCTCGTGGGAATATCGGGATCAGTAGCTTATGTTACTCAGGGTGATAGTAGCTTTCTAATGGTGAAAGAAGTTTTGAAATTGGTCCTGTAGTTTTTGAGTTTATTCATAACAAACAAACAGACAAACACACACACACACACAACAAAAAGACAATAGGTTATTATTTTAATTGATTTCATTGCCATATCAATGTACAGAAAGCCCGTATTAGTTATTCCAAGATTGTTTAAATGAATACAGCGTCAAAATGAACAAAGTTCCGTACATTACGCAATTACAATTATCCTATTTTAGAGGGCGAACCCAAGAATAGGAGCCCTAAATCAAAATAGATTTAATTTGGCGCGCTCTTACCGCACTTCGGTAAATGTTTTGACGCCATATGTAACAAACAGTTAAACAGATCGATAAGTTTATGTTTTACTAGTAACGCCTCGCGGTTTTACCAGCAGCGTTAGTCCTGATACCGCTGAAATATTTAGATAAAAAGCCTAAATGGTACTCCATTTCTCTAGTAATCTACATACCGCGTTTGATCGCAATCTGTTCAGCGGACTTTACGTAAAAGGGCAACAAACACACACAAACTTTGAACTATAAAATATTAGTAGGATAGTAGCTATGTTCTAAGGGTGACCCAGTTATGAGCTTAGTGAGGTTATAAAACGTTTTTTAAACATTTTTGAACATAATTTTAAATATTTTGATATTCATAGAAATGTATCGAACATTAAACTCTCAAATGTGCCTCAAAACATTCGCATGCGAAACTCTCCCTTTCGTATACAAATTAAAATTCGAACGATTCAAAAATACCACTCCTTTTCTATGAAAACCAATTTAACTAGCACACAAATTAAGAAAGAACGTACCAAAGCACAGTCTAACATAGAAATTGATTAATAACCTTCAGGAATCCGAAATAAAGTTTCCGTCATAATTAATTGCACAAGAAAATGTCCCCTAACAATCAGGGAATAAAAACAAGAAATCTGTACGTTGTACCCTAACAATTAACAAGTAGCATGTGTTACTTGGATGAGGAGCGAGCGGACCCGGGTGGGGTCGCCTTTATATATTGCGCCTGGTAATTACTCCCACCGGGTACCAGGAGCCCATAGGATTAAGGAGCAAATTCTCCTTAAAATGAAGCATTTTCTGCGAAGGTTATTTATTGACCGGTCTCTCTATGTCTTGAAGTTGACTTTGCTTCAAAGGTATTTTCCGACATTTTTTATTCGAACTGTGAGGTAAGAAATCTGGCTTTTCATCAAAGTACTGAAGCAATAGAGGTATCTAGAGAGTGCTAAAAGTTAGACCGTTTTACAAATAGTCAAAAGGAGAAGTATTTTGTCCCGCGGTTTCACCCGCATAAGTCCCGATCCCGTCAAAATATCGAGATCAAAAGTAGAGTATATTACTCCTCAATAATGTAGCTTTCAATTAGTGAAAGAATTTTTGAAATCGGTCCAGAAGTTTCAGAGCCTATTCGTTACAAACAAACCAATAAATATTTCCTCTAAATATTACTATACTTTGTAAAAGAAGATGGCCATCGGTCGTTAAAGAAAAGCTGCCACTTAAAGAAGATAATTTTCACCCAATAACAAATGAAGTGAGTCCACAATAGCTATGGCTATCGATACCAATACTCCTGATCCCCTAGTTATAATATTTACTGGTCGCACCTATAATTGCCTGATTGAGGGCAGTTTCTATGCGTCGCCATGTAAAGGGCGGATTCATGAAAAATATTTATTGTCCATCCGGGGATATGCGAGGATTAGACCTATTCGTACGTGAGACGCCTTCGTTTCGACTTGTGGTGGACGCTAGACATTTTTTCTTTTTGTTGTTTTTTTTTCTTGGACGTTTTGGTGGATGGCACAGAGTATGTAATGGTTTGTAATATAGATGACGACTTGATTTGTCAATAAATCTCAGTATTTAAAAAAAAAATTCGAATTTCATACAACCATCTTTTGCCACATTTTAGTAACCATTTTTTTTCTTTTTTGGCCCCGGATTGGTACCGTTTACTTACCATTATTACAAAAACGGGACGTCTGTTGTATGGGAGCCCAAATTAAATACTTATTTTATTCTGTTTTACTATTTGTTGTTAAAACGGCAACAGAAATACATACTTAATTTAAAAAAAATTGTCTAGCTATCACGGTACATGAGATACCATCGAATACAGCCTAGTGACAGACGGACATCCTAAGTAAACCCTAAAAAAAAAATACCTTTTTAGGATTCCGTACCGAAAGGGTTTAAACGGCCCTTTTACTAAGTTTAGAGTTCAAAAATATAATTATAATTTGAGAGTTTAAATCAAATCTTGAGCTGTATCTAAGATCATCAATCACCAGGCGAACAGAACTACCAAAGATCTCTCGTACCGAAGACAGCGCGGTCCGGTACCGCACTGGATTTCCTCCCGCAAATCCCTGCATTATTTCACCCTTTCACAACTCAGAACCAACCTCCGCCTACAAATACAAGGTTTCGATTACAAATCTTCAGGAAATGTACACTTTTGTTATGGTATTATTGGATATTTTCGGTTCTGGAGGGGTTCTTAGCGTGTCGGTGGGAAATTACGGACGGTCTCGGTCCGATGCTTTCCCATACGTCAAAGGAAAAACGATAGACTTCATGTTCTCCCAGTATATGTCGAAAATTTTAATACTGTTTTTTTCTTGTTTTGACAGTTTTTTTTTTCGTGATATAAGCTTGTTTGTTATTAGCTACTTTTCTTTGGATTTTGCGTATAATTGTGTATATTTTACGAGATATTTTGCAAGAGAAGTGAAGAAAACACTTAGGCGAAAATGATCTGATCACTGCTTATTAAGGCAAAGATATACAAACCTCTAAATTAGAGTTAACCCCAGAACTAGGCTTTATTTATTATACTCTACCAACATCCATACCTACTATTTTCCTCCCAAAACTTGCGGCAAAACAACCCGGGAAAAACAAGTGAGTAATAATGAATTATGTCTGTGTGGTGAGACCTTAGCCATGGCGTTTCCAACTCCGTCTATTGCTGAGCTCCTGGTACAACATGTTTGTTTTGATTACGAGAATGAAAGAAAAAAAACAAGTTTCCATGTCAGTAGATATCTGATATGATTCCACTATAAATATCACGGTGACTTGCCTCCCAAATCCCTCATTACTTAGATCGTAGACATTTTCTACAGAGAATTTTTCTTTATAGAAATAGCTGGATTATGTAGCGTATACAATATACGTGCGTACAACGATTTCCTGTATACGTTTCTAGTTGAAAGAACATGAGAAAGAAAGCCCGCGATGTGTTCTACAAATTCGATTACCAAGAAAAACTATGTAGGTAGTAGGTACCTACTTTCATATCGGTTCTTTTTCCGTGGATAGCTAGATATGCTTCGTTTTTTAATTCGAGACTACGATCTGACGCTTTGAATCTCTGTATCTGACAATTTTTCTTCAGAAAGATGTGTCAAATCGTAGTCTACAATTTAAAAAACGAACAAAATCTATAACAAAATGGCGTCAGAAAGATTTGAAATTGGAACAGGAGTCGTTATCAACAATCGAAGGCATTGAAGATTCAAATATCAGCGTCGATATATCAACACACGTAGTCGTCCCTCGAAGAGAGAGGGCGAGTGACCGACCGGCCGGCTATCTCGGGACGGCTTTATGAAAACTAATGCCTTCATTTGGCCGCCGCTCCGGCCACTGGCGATAAGCTATGTCACCCTGGTACCCCGGGATTACGTTTTCGGGATTTGCCCCGGACTTGACCGGTGGGGGGAACTGATAAAAGTTGGGAAACTTTTGGATCGTGTCCGTAATTTAAATGTTGGGAAATTAACTGTTTAGTTTGACTTTCGTTTGGGTATACCCTACCCTTAATACATACTAATGTAATGTACACCGTTTATTAACTAAACTACAGACAATGGCGGTACAGTTATTGTAAAATTAGGGTTGTATACTAATAATAATATATTGTGGAACTTATGGGGTTGAAATGTGTCGCCTAAAATATTTCTAAATAAAATAGCAAAGTTTTATCACTAACTTTCTTTTTACCCCGTTGAGAATGAAATTTCAAAAAATGATAATGTAGAAGACCGTATCCATAGAAAACACTACAATTTATGAAGCGACCGACGTAGCAGCCATACTAGTATCACTATATGCTGTGCGACAAATAAATTTAATCCAAAGTAATTGGGTATCACACACCCACGGTACTTACCAATACGTATTAGAAGATTACCTACATAGTAGTAGGTTTGTCCCTTGTATATACCTACTTGCCTTAATGATATAGGTACCCACTACCCACACTGTTTATAAACAACTGGGTGTATCGCTATTGGTATTAAAGGAAAAAAAATATTACTTGACACTGGCAGCAATACAAAATCCCCCAGTTACATTGAAGAAAAAAAAGTTTGCGCGCGGTTTTCATGTGTTTCAAAATGGAGGCCCGTGGTTTAGTACTCAATGTATAACTTGCAGGCTTGCAAGTAATTAATAAGAGGTGGCATGGATTAACAAAATAGGCTACTTTTTATCCTTCCAGTGGCAGCGCCCTGCGGTTTCACTCGCGTAAGTCCAGATCCCGCAGGAATATCGAGATAAAAAGTAGCTTAGGTGTTGATTCAGATCTCTAGCTAACTGCATACTTACCTTGTTTTATCGCAATCCATATGAATCTTCTTAATCCATCTTTATATCTAAAAGAAAATCGTGTTAGGTACACTAGTTTAACTCTCAAGAACGGCTAAACCGATTTGCTGGAAAATTGGTGGGGATGTAGCTTAGAACCAGAAGACGAACATAGGATATTTTTTAGTACCTACCTAGTTCGTAAAATTCTAATGAAATAAAGTATATTTAGTATTTACCTATCATACAACAAACTTCATTCTAGATTTATAACAGAGTTTCTCAAGCAATCGTAGTAAAACGGCGCTTTCCCGCATCGTAGGTACCTACCTACCAATGTTCCCGTGGGGTTGCCAGCCCTCTTGAGTTAGGACTTAATTAGGGAAAAACTGTGTTTATTGCCAGTTCCCCACCTGCTGTTTACCTTGCCTAAACACCCGACGAAACAAATTACAACTATTACTTACTTTTACAGGTTATATTGCTATTGGCTACTTTAAAAACACGGTCAAGTGCGAATCGGATTAATTAAAAATAAATACTTAAGAGGACAGTCTACTGGACTTTAGTTTCATCAAAATCAGTTTATTAAGAACGTGGCAACTTAATACCAAAATAAATTATAAAAATTTAGTTTTCTACCTTAATATCGATATTATTCGGATTAAGGTTTTACTTTTAAAGGGTCCCCACCGCAAGTTTTTCCAAAATATTCATTCGAAATTAAATCGTTTGTATGAAAATGGTAACAGTCGCCACGTTCTTAATTACTAAGATTGAAATTGTATCCTTAAAAGAATCAATTTTTATCGTAATTAAATATCTTTATCGAAGGTGTAGGTATCTAGACTAGAAACCTAGTTATAATTTCGTGAGGTTTTATTATAATTTTCAATTAAGTAGGTACCTATATGAAAAAATACGACACAAGAGACTTAAGAGGACTTTTAGAGACTTAACAGGACTTTTAGGCTTAAAAATTCTTTGCGTAGGTATTTCTTTTAACGAGGAAGATTATTAAAAAAATCTCTTTTCCAAATCCTAACAACACCCTTACCCGATTTAGTTGACTTCAATAGTAAAATTTTAGTGAAATCAATAAATTTTAACAATCCCAGTTGTTACACAGGACTCTACAGTAAACTGAGAGTCTGTGTCTAATCTTCCCAAACGAAGCAATAAATCTAACACCTTATACCAAACAACATGGCGGATAAACTACGATTTTAATTCCACGCAATCCGAACGGCACACAAATTGGGAACCAACGGAACCAACGAAAATCAGACATAACACTGACACCCAGAAAATAATAGCCTGTAATTTGCAATTGTTCGAAAATTGAATTTCAATAATTACACAATGCCACGTGGAAAATTATCGAAATAATAATTTATGAATTATCTCCCCCCCCCCACTTCACCCCTCCTCCTTCTTACGAGTTGGAAATTTCCGGAATTCAACCCCTGCTCGGGAGCTCGTTATTTAATTCGCGCTCAGGTAATTAAAATCCAAAAACTTGGCAGGCTAAATTAAATTTTATACTGGGCCGAGAATAGTCATCCCTTATTACCGGGGCTGTTGGTCCCCGGGACGTGTCCTCACGATCAAATTGCCTTTTTAACTTTCCCTATTTAGGAGTTAAGCTGGGAAAATCTCGCAATTGTAATAAGAAGATATCAGGACATCATGAGCTTTGAGAGCTCGAACTATTATCGTTCGAATTTTTCGCGGTAACAATCTCTGTGATGGCGGTTTTAAGGGCCACGAATTGAGTCCGATTTTCCTAAGAATTTTGACTCAATAAAAAGCCTTAACGTCTTCCTATCGCTTTAACGACTCACTTCTAAGTTTATCGAGTTGTTACAACACATAAATGGCGACTAACAAACCATTAAAACTAATAAAACTGTACGTAATGTCTCCCCAACGTCAAAATCTTATTACAATTAGCCAGATTTGCATATAAAACATATTTATCACGACGCATGTGCTGTGAGTGCGTAGAATTAAAAAAATAACACGCCATTACGTTATTGTGAGGATTTGACAACGGGGTGTTGTCAACCCTTCGGTTGTCGGTGGACGGTGTCTGTCGGTCGGGTCGGATGCGACCCAACGCTGCGAAATTAACAAATCCAGATCTACAGTTATGATTTATGATCCCCCGGTTATCGGGCTCTGCCATTATGTTACAAATAAAATAAATACATTTTATAGAAATGCAAATGTAAGCGATGCGAGGACTGGAATTGTAATTTGGTTGTAGAATGCGTTCGATGTATTGTTGTGTTGTGTTTTGTGTTTATTTTAATTTATATCTATCTGTCGTAGTCGGATTAATGTTGAATAAGTTTTACTATTCATTATATTTAATTTAAATAATATTTGATGCCTCTTAGTCAATACAATATTATAAATAAATCAATGTCGTATTACTATTACAAAAAAAAACCACTTCTTAGAAAACACCAAAAGCGACATAGAGTGTATAAATCTAATCTAATCCATTAGACGTCGTGGAAGTACAACTTTTAAACACGTATTCCGGAGCCGGTCGGAGACTAAACTGGCAATATTACTCACAATCTACGTAATTAAGGAAATGAAACAACCATTCCCGCTTTAAAATTGCTCATCTAAAATGTCTTAAACTCCATAACAGTTTTGAAAACATCAAAATAACAGCAATAACCACAGTCAAAATTAATACAAAGCGCGATTTAACAGATACCCTCGTGACTGTGAAGTGTCGTAAAATGTACCGTTTTTCCACCCTCCCTGTTGCCCTCGGGATGTACTCATCCCGGAGGATGAAGAGTTAATGAACTAATCTAGATATTAACAATACATTAGACGCATCGGACGCGCACGCCATGTTTCGACAAAGTAATTACTCGGGCCCTTACAAGGGATAGTTGGTCCGCTCGGGCCCAGCCGCGACCCCGACCTCACAAAGACAATTTTGCACTTTCACTTGAAGGGTTGCCGTAAATTGGTGATAATTTTAATGTTTATTAAAATGTTTGGATTATATTAGTACAATAAACTAGACCCGGCCGATCCCTGTATTGCCGTAAATACCTAAATGCCACGACTATAATTACCGATTTCAATAATTTCAGCTAATCACCACCCAATTTTAATCATGGCCCGTTTTATTGATGCATCAACGCGGTTCGGCAATTACGATAATAATTACACGGAAAAACTAATCGAATAACAAAGCAATCGGAAGGATGTCTGTGTGTTTGTACAAAATTCATGTTGACAGTTAATTTGGAAATGCATCCAGACCAGGAGAGAGACGCGGAGGCATGTGTGTGGGAGGCATGTTCCAGGGGCGCAGCGCACCGGGGAGATTACTTATTCAACGGACAAATAACATATTGCTTGTGTAATTGCTTCAAAATATGAACCTGCGATTCACTTACCCCAGCCCACTACTTCCAGGGGTGAATTGTTTATACTTCAGACAGAGCAATATCTTAATTTCCTTCTTTTCTTTGTTTCAGGTTTATCAATGCAAGACGTAGGATAGTACAGCCAATGATAGACCAGTCAAATAGAGCAGGTAACATTTTTCTTGTACATCTAATTTATGTGACCCTAGTATCTAGCACACCAGTTTCCATGATCAAATATGCATGCAGCCCACCACGTTTATTTGAAGCACTTTATAGCGAACAAACGTGGCGGGTATAAAGTCCTGATACAAAGAGAAACAGATACGTTACATCTTACTGCAAATTAAACTTGAATAATTCACAAAACACCCATAATAGAAGCTTCGATGGTCTCACGTCCGTCCGTTCGAAATTGGGAGGCACGTCCGAACGACTTTGAAGTCTAAAATCGAGTTTGCTGACCACAAAGTGGGGTTCATCTAGTATGCAGGCGGTCGCATGCACCTAACTAACTCCCATGAGTACGTCTTCAGGCTTTTAGTGCTGACCGCTCTAAAGTTATGTACTCCTGGTACGAACACAGCTGCTGAACGCAATAATGACCGAATAAATAACGATAGAAGCTTTTAAATAAATTGCATTACGGATTATCGTATTCCTATATCTACGGAGAATCGTTATTTTATTCTTTGAAGTTTAATGTTTACTCGTAAATATAGTTTTAATTAAAATAGAAGTTTCCGAGACTTCAAATGCGTCTGACAAGACTGACTGACTGACTCATGAAGATAAACATGGCTGACAATCGCTCGACAGTTCAAAAAACTTACAGTGTACCATTCAAGAAACCAAAACACAAAAACCGGCCGACATCGTTTCCTTTCCCACACCATGGACGATAAGCAATAGAATTACAAACGACCAATTCTATTTTTACTTTGTAATTGTAGCAAACTCCATAAAACGTTAACGAAAATTCCTCGAACGAAAAAAGGACATCGCAGAAAAAGAGCTTACTCTTGCGAACGCCGCGCCGGCAACGCAAGAAGGGTAAAAAAGAATAATGTCCGAATTCGTTGACCCGTCCCGGGCTATCCATCACTCGCCCCTCCGTCTCTCCACTACATGCGATGTATGCTACAACCACGCTCCTCTTGCCTCCTCCATCTAGATACCGAAATGTGCGGATGTTGCGCTCTATTCCGGATTAGAATTAGAAATAAAGCCCTTATCGCAATTTATTTTTTCCGAGCGAACGGTTTCATTTCGGGCAGGTATGACGTCAGGACGGGATTTAATCCCGGCGAAAAGCTCAATAAACGATCGGCTCGCACTCGATGGCCGATGGCGGACCGTCGAACGAATTGTAATTTACAGACTGGCGCGGTAATGGCGTCGCATCAGAGACCAATTTATGCCCTTATAATAAATTCATTAGGTCGGGCAGCACTCGAGCGCCATCACCGAGCGATGTGCCGCGCCACATTGACAATGTTATGTCCCGACTACATATCTACGTGCTACCTGCCGACGTGTTAATAAACCACTAGAACCTCTATTAGGGGTGTGGACCAAGAAATATAGCTAACACCATTAATTAGCAGAACGCTGCCAGCCCGAGCGGATTCCTCGTGATTATGTTGTCTCCGGGCCTAATTTATTTAAATAACCCTTATTGTCCTTTCATTGGGACCGTGTTTTTGTATCGTTGGAGCCATATTTTGTGGAGCTAATAATGAAAAAGAAACAAATGGCAGCCGATTGAGTTGTCGTTCAGTAGCGACTAGCGGCATAGAGGCTGCCAAAACGGGAGGCGGCGTGCGTAGGCGAGATGCGAGGACCACGCACCGGGAATACATAAACACAGACGTCCGAACGACAAATAATATAGTGATTGGAAAACCGCCTTTTGGCTTGACCGCAGGAAATGCGGTGGCCATTTTCTTTAGTCCATTGCCAAAACAATTTTCCATCTATCCTTCCACCCTCTGGGTTTTTCCATTTTCCGTCGGTCGGCAAACTTGGCGAAGCGGTCACATCCGAACGTTTGATTCGATATTCACATTCGGAGCTCGCCTTGTTTTATGTTCTCAAACGGTGTTTAGTGACTCCTCTAAACCTCTGACACCCTGTTATTTTAGCGATACTGGCATCGCTTCAAACTCACATTTCTATGCATCATGGACCGTTCAAACTTTGGAAGTAAATCACTGACCTCCGAACTTTGATGCAGGCCCAGTAACACAATTGTGCGTCCCGAAGATTACCTCTCAGTAAATCATAGTTTCCTGGTTCGAGCCGTCCCGGGGGACTCGGATATTACTTCCTGCTGCCTTGGTATGGGCCACGCATCACTGATTCACAGAATATTACGTTTTTTGCTTTGTCTGCAGTGATGTTAATGGACTACCTATTACAGTTTTCCTCAATAAACGTCCACCATTTTTTCTAAAAATTTGACACTCTCGACCTATTTATGCAATCAAAAGCACAGTTAAAGTCAATATTAGAGTTTTTAAAAGAAAAATCATGCAAAGCAACAAGGAAACCTGGACCGCAAGAATGGATATTTGCATCTACGGATGATTAGGAAAGAAAAAACCAAGAGAAAAAGTAAACTAAACCACAGAGAAGCAGCCACCGGAACACAATACGAGCGAAACCTTGCCACCAACGAGCAAAACAGTCGAATATCTCAAAATCAATTGTCAAAAAAAAGTTGCAACAGTAAAGAAAATCCGCTCAATTTTACCACAAAACTGTTATGGCTTCCGAAGGCAATATTTCGACGGGATTATCAATAGTAAAGTAATGGTGCTCCCCCATTATGGAGTCCGATTTCCGAATGCCTCGACGGGGCTTTTATGGCGGCACGCGTCATTGCGCGCAAGAGAGAGCTAGGGACAAACGCGTACCACACGAATATAGGAGTCTATACTTAATGTATTAGGTTTTATACTTGCTCTTTTTTTTTAATAATCAGCAGAATACCTAAAGGGTAAAAACGGGGCCTAAAAACTCAAAATATGTTTCTTCAATAAGATATTCACAGATACATTTCCCAGGTCTTTATCGCATATTATAATACGCGATAAAGACCCGAGAAAATGTAACTATGATAACAAATCGTGTGAATTTAAAAGTTTATATTCACAGATCTTTTCTTTTGTTTCTTTTTAATAATTTGCACAAGAATGTCCGGTCAGAGCGTTGGCTAGTGGACACCATCGAAGCTTCGATTTTGGTCACCCTTTTGGTGCAAATTGTAAATTTGATTCTCTATGGCAGTTTTGGGTTAAGATGTTTTAGTAAAACAATTTTTGTTTTTAAAAGTAGATCGATATTGTTTGTAACCGTTTTCCCAAAAATGGAGGATGTGCCAATTCAGGATGTGTATAATAAAATAAATGATTCTTATTTTATGAGAAAGGTTAGATGAGATTAGAAGGGCTTTATTATAAGTTTCTATTTAGTCTTACATGATATTGTTATTTCGCGTGAGACTGGCCACAAATTGCCCTTTTAGTTGGCAAAAGGCCATAATTAAGAGACTGACCACCTATGGTAGGGCCAACAATAAACTAAAGCACCCATAGCAGGGCCGACAATAAACTAAAGCACCCATAGCAGGGCCAACAGCCAGCTTATTTAACCGTCCAGTATTCTACCCCGCAGTGTTCCCGCATGCAGGCCCCAGCGGCGCATACAGTCCCGAGGCCACGATGGGCTACATGATGGACGGTCAGCAGATGATGCACAGGCCGCCCACAGACCCTGCCTTCCACCAGGGCTACGCGCATTACCCTGCAGAGTACTACGGACACCATCTCTAATGCAACACCACTATATATTGTACATGTGAGTATACATTAGCTTCATGTTTAGTGGCCACGATGATGTGGCTATATGATGGACGGTCAGCAGATGATGCACAGGCCACCCACAGACCCTGCCTTCCACCAGGGCTACGCGCATTACCCTGCAGAGTACTACGTGCACTATCTTTAATGCAACACCGCTATATATAGTACATGTGAGTATACATAAGCTTCATGTTTAGTGGCCACGATGGGCTATATGATGGACGGTCAGCAGATGATGCACAGGCCGCCCACAGACCCTGCATAGCCATAAATATTGTACAGATTATGTGAGTATTCATTGGCTAAACTCAATATTTTCGAAAACTACTTCGATTGTCCAATAGTCGAGGTAAAAAGTTGAGGTTGTCTAGATGCCTAGAGCATACACAATTGTAAAAAACCCCGTTTCGACTTAAATCACCATCCTGGAAATGCGGTGTATTGGTCCACATCTCGAGATAAAAACACAATATGAGTAAATAATATTTGCCCATTTGCGCTCTATGAAAACGAAACTTAAATCTCTTTTTCCATTGTTTTCAGATATGAATGAAGTGTTCGGTCCAGCGGCGTGAGGGCTATTTGCGATTACTTATCGCGATTTGTGATCTATTGCACGACTTGCGGTCTTCAGCACGACTCGCGGTCTTCCCTGAGCCTCTAAGTAAGACTCGCGGCCTTTTGCAATCTGTACTTCGGCTTGCGGTCTATTGAACGATGTGCGGTTTCCAACACAACTCGCAGTCTGCGCGCCTCGCGATATCTCTGCGCGACTTGCAGCCTCTAAGCGAGACTTGCGGCCTTTGCACGTGACTTGCGGTCTATAGCACGACTCGCGGTCTGCCCGGGTCGCGACATCTCTGCGCGACTTGCAGCCTCTGTGCAGGACTTGCGGCCTTAGCACGTGACTTGCGGTCTATAGCACGACTTGCGGTCTAAAGCACGACTTGCGTTCTCTCGCGGTCTTTCACGCGACTCGACCCAGCACTCGACCCGTGATACTAGGAGACGATGCTATGTACATACACAATACGAAACGCGAAACATTTTTGTAATATTTGAAACAGTATACGATCTCCTAAAATTAAGATTAAAAGTCAACTTTAATATTAAAAAAAAATATGTAAATGTAACAAGTGAAATGGACGCTATGAAACTGGTGCAATCAATCACCTAATTAATAAATACAAAAAGGCAGATTTTGAAAAAAAAAATGTTTTTACTAAATTTTGATTCCGGATTCGAACCCTGAAACTACTGCTCTGTAGTTTTCAACACAGTTTTGTGTTTTCGTGGCGGAGCGGTAGCTCGGTGGAACGGAGGTACCGGGTTCGAATCCTGCACGTAGCAGATTTTTGTAAAAACATTTTTTTTAACTAAAATGATGATTAAAAATGGATGAAGCAGTTTCATCACTCGAACGATGAATATACCTAACAATAAAAAAGTGGTTTTGATAGTAATCGTATGAAATATTTATAGCTAATTGTGTATTGTTATTAATTAATTACTTATAAATAAATAAATAATTGATTAGTTGTAAGTTGTAACTATCACTGGAAGTACTTGGCTCGTTGTCGGCATTACGTCAATAGGTTCCGTAGACCGTACTGTGAGTTTTTGAATTTGAAACCTAAATCTCAGAACCCTAATTTAACCTATATGAAGAAAAAAAAGAAATCTTTAAAATAACCTAACCTAACCTAAGAAGGTACCTTATTCAAAACCAGTTTTTTTTTAATTCGACACAATTTAAGCCCACGACCTTCGGATTATCAATGGGCCGTGCTACCACTGCGCCACAGGGGCTCAAACTTTAACAACCTACATTTACCCATCTACCTAAGTAATAAAATTGAATGGAAAAAAAATGTCGGAAAAAAAGTTTTTTTTTTGTATATTTTCAAAAACTCACTCTACGCGTTTTGGACTTTTTTTGTAAAGGAGTTGCGTATTATTAGGCATTAAGTATGGTTTAAAAATATATTTTTGTTAATCAAAGGAGGAGGGCACACGAGGGGTGGATTTGGTCTAAGTACCTACTTATACTAATTTATATAAAAAAATATTATACCACCTTCAAAATTATATGAGATGTAATATGTATGCTCTTTGATGCTATTTTTTTAAGAAAAAAATACGTCTACAAAAACACAACGCTAGGCGAGGATTCGAACTCACTTCCAACAGAATCGCGTT
This sequence comes from Idaea biselata, assembly GCA_958496205.1. Taxonomy (NCBI): domain Eukaryota; kingdom Metazoa; phylum Arthropoda; class Insecta; order Lepidoptera; family Geometridae; genus Idaea; species Idaea biselata. Next base: position 12,701,184 of record OY292402.1, read on the forward strand.
GAACGACTTAACCCATTTATTCACCTGTAACGGTGACTCAACGTAAATATCATTGCCAACTTCGGCTGTAGCTTGTTACCACCAAATTGGTCTAAGTCGTTCAGTCGCTAAAGAAGTTAGGTCGCGGGATTTTTAACTTTTTAATTTTCTTACCTCGACGTTTCGACCATATTACAACGGTCTTGGTCGCAAGAGGACTGCAGCTGCGGCGGGTTTCATCCTCTACGCAGCTCCAGTTCCCTCGCGACCAAGACCGTTGTAACATGGTCGAAACGACGAGATAAGAAAAATAAAAATTAAAAAATCACACAATTAAAAGACCCGGGAAATACAAAATTATGAGTACCAATCGTGTCAGTTTAAAAAGTTTATCACTCGTGACAACCAGTTACGAGAGAGTACAAACAAGAACATATGTTCTAGTCTAGGTGAGCGTGCTACACCTTAGAACAGCATTGTCACTTATCATCTGATGGGATAGTGGACAAACGTGTAGTTTTACGACTTTGTGGATCAAAATGATACTAACTTCCTACGATCCGACGATAAAAGTACTAAAAGGAATCGAAAAGAGACCGAAAATTTGACCACCACATGTGCCCAGCTCCTTTTAAAATGTAAATTACTTCATGTGTTGCGTCTGTTACCTAATTACCTTTAATTTCAATTACTTTTCGAAAGCTCAAATACTTCTAAAAAAAACATGTCAATTTTCGTAACGATGTCCGCGCATTTTTCATTTGAACAGGTAATTCGACACATATCTTTGAATTTGTATATTATAAAAAAAACGTTGTAATTCGATGTAATTCATCACCTTGCCTTGGTGTTCGGTAAACGTAGCACAATTGTAACCGATGTATACGACATAAATGATATTTTACATTGTTAAAGAGATTTTAGGTCTATTTTTACTTAATAATTGCCTTCTATGTTACCAGGAGACCATATACAACAAGAGCTACGATTTAAATAAATGAAACAGTTATATTTCGAACTGTAGCCCTCTCGCTCAGATGTTTATTTTACTAATGTAAACATTAAAATTGTGTGAATGACTGAAAATATGTGAGCTTTGATAACTTTAATTTTTCGATTTAATAAAACGTCCTGTGGTGTATTGGACACAACAATAAAGGATTGTAATATGTAACCCGCCACGGGACTCTTCTATGAGTGTCAGATGATAATTTACAACCTCTTTCGAATTACCTATCAACTCAATTACTTTTCCTTTCAAACAATCAACCTTTACAGAACTGTCACGTCTTAAAGTTTATACAGTTAAAACGTAAGCATTATTCGCGTTTTTTTATTAGTTTGAAAGGTAAAGTAATTGGTAATTGGAGCATCGAAACACTCATAGGTAATTGTATACTTCAGAAACACGAGAATTATTAGTAATGCATTGCATTGCAGCCTTAAGTCATGTATACGAATGGAACATTGGTCTAGCAGCTAGCCGGTCTGGAAGTTAACCGAACAAGCTTTAGTAGGGTTACTACTTATCGATTATGATGTCCTGGTACTTTGCAGTCCGATTGGGTAGAGAAAAACACATTTTAACTTAGAAAAAAACTTAAAATTCGACTTGTTTTTTTTTTGTATTTTTCACTTCACACTTGGCAGTAGGTATAAAAGCCTTATTTTTTAAAGAAATTTATTTCGTGATCTTAACTAAATACTTTTAAGATGTGTCATTGATTTGATGAAACGGTTCGACCGATTTTGATAAAAATGTATAGGTACAAGAAAGGTGTGAAGAAAGGTAACCCAATTGCACTGCAAAAAAGGACTCATTAGATCAAGTTTGTTAACTTTTATGTAAATAAATCAATATAATTCATAATTTTCATTTGTAAATTAAAGGTTATTTAACTCAGTATTAAAAAAGGAACAGTTAGAAATCACATTTTTTTCGCAACAAGGGGTTGATGAGAAGTTTTAAAAAGAGATGAAAAAACAGCCCTTTAATATTTGTTGATATTTTCATATTAAGGAATACATATGCCAGTAAAACACATATAAAATTCTAATGTATGTAGTAAAACCATCATTTAAGTTATGTGGTTTATTTTCTAGTTATTGATATATTTTAGCATGTTTCATGCAGGTATCTGGCATGTTATATGCATATAACTAGCATATCATATGCACAAAACTAGCATTTTTATTTCAATACTTACATTATACTGTTTTTCGAATAGAGTTATTTTTAATGCCTAAAGTGACTGGTATATTATACGCATATAACTGGCATTTCACATGCACAGAACTAGCATTTTTTTCAATACAAACATATGTTATCTTTGGCACTATGTTCGTGTCCATAAAAGCAGAGCAAAACTAGCATGTTTCAAGCAGCTTGTTATATGCATATATCTGGCATATCACATGCACAGAATTGGCGTTTTTGTTTCCAATACCTACTAACATCTGTAAATTCTATAGAAAACTAGCATGTTTCATGCAAGTATCTGGCATATTATATGCATATAGTTATCAAATAGCATATGTTACATGCATATATTCGGCGTTCTTGTTCCCAACACTGGCATATGTATTCCTAGCTTTATTGTTACAGCATTTTGCATGTAAAATATGTTTTATTGAAAAGAAAATCTTAAATAATTGTTAGTAATTAATGTAACGAAAATTTTATTTTGATTTTCTCATCACATTATTATTACTTATATACTATATATGAATATGTACATTATTTTCGGAGTCATGTAAATATAGGTTGTAAGTAAAGTGAACATTGTGCGTCAGTCAGTGGGTTCAATTGATAAATAGTTATTTATATTGAAATAATTTGTGAGTAAATAAATGAATAAAGTAAATAACGATGGTATACATAGATCAGCCTGTAGCTGGCCCTGACTGGGACGGCAGTGTCGGCATTATGAATGCTGCGAATTGTGTAAAAAATATTAAAATATAAAAAAAATACTTTTGTTTCATTTTTATTAAGAAAAGCAGATTCCCGCGGTTTCACCCGCGTAAGTCCCAATCCCGTGGGAATGTCGGAATCAAAGTAAAGGATCAAAGCCTATGTTACTCAGGGTGAATGTAGCTTTCTAATGGTGAAAGAATTTTTGAAATCGGTCTAGTAGTTTCGGAGATTGCCCCCAATATACATACATGTTACCAACGTTACCTCTTTATAATATTAGTATAGATAGGCTACTTAAGAAGAAACCTTAAAATATGCAGATCTATACTAATATTATAAAGAGGAAAGATTTATTTGTTTGTTTTTAGTAGTAGCAGAGGAAACCTACATTTTAAAATCACGCAAAAAGGCCCAGTTATAGGGCTAGCTGGGAAAAACACAGTAAAATACTAAAAAAACTAAGCAGTGATTATAATTAATAATTATTATTTTATACTAGACTACAGATATACTACATATTATACTTTTTTTTTGTAAATACATGCATATGATACATAAACAACACGCAGACCAGAAACAAATATTTATTTTTAAGCATAAATACTTGCACCCGGCAGGAATCGAACCGGCAACCTTCTGCATGGCAGTCGGGCCTTTGCCTAACGCACCACAGAGGCCGTCAAAGAAATACAAATAAACAGTTATAATAAATATCAAATACAGCCTGGCAAGACAGACAGACATTGGAATCTTAGTAAAAGGTCCCGTTTTTACCCTTTGAGTACGGAACCCTAAAAAGGGAAGGTCTCGTAAGAACGTTTTCTCGTAGCTACTACGAACGGTCCCCCACTACTGATGGATAAGTTACGTTTACTGTTTTTTTAGGGTTCCGTACCCCAAGGGTAAAACGGGACCCAATTACTGAGACTCCGCTGTCTGTGTGTCCATCCGTCTGTCACCCGGCTGTATCTCATGAACCTGGACAGTTAAAATTTTCACAGATGATGTATTTCTGTAGCCGCTATAACAACAAATATTTTAAATAGATTAACAGATTGTTAAATTCAACGCGATCTAAGATGTAGCATGGTTTCTTGGTGTTAACTGTTTACTCATTCCTTGGTGGCTACACTGGCCTACGTAACAGAACACGGACAAATAAACACATACAATAACCATATACCTGTAACTACAGATGTCTAATACTAAGATAATAAGGAATGACAGATAGAACTTATCAAAGCTATTAAGAACGTGGCGACTGTTACCATTTCCATACAAACTTAATACCAAAATAAATTATGTTTTTATTTGAATGTGAATGAATATTTTGGAAAACCTTGCAGTGGGGACCCTTTAAAAGTAAAATCTTAATCCGAATAATATCGATATTAAGGTAGAAAACTAAATTTTTCATAATTTATTTTGGTATTAAGTTTGTATGGAAATGGTTACAGTCGCCACGTTATTAATAAAAGCGTACCTAAGTACTAAGGTCGTACTACCTGGACCATGTTTTGTTCCTGTCTGCCAACTTTGAAATATCTTGTGACCGTTCCAACGAATAACAAAACACGACCCAGCTAGTACGACTTTGGTACGCGTTAATTAAAAATACGATTATTATAAGGTGTACTTCTTGACTACAGGAACCTAAAAGAAAAAAAACGGGGCAAGTGCGACACTCGCGCATAAAGGGTTCCGTACCACTATCACAATTGGATATGGAACCCTAAAATGGTTTACAAAAACCAATTTTTAAATTTTATAGGAAAATATGAAATATTTATCTTCGATTCTTACTCCCATCAAACGACCGAATCACTGAAAAAAAAAAAAACCTTGGCACAAAGAAAATCTGAAACATAAAATAAACTCTTTGGTAAGTAAGGCAGACTAGTATATTTGACAGATAGGGCAGCCATTTTGAATTCCATGACCAACTCGATTTGTCCTCCTGTCCTTCTTCCTGTCCTGACTCGACTCCTTGTTATTTTTGAAACACGTTTGTTGTATGGGAGCCCCTTTTAAATAATTGTTTTATTTCGTTTTTAGTATTTGTTGTTGTAGCGGCAACCGAAATACATCTTCTGTGAAAATTTCAACCTTCTAGCTATTACGGTTCATGAGATACAGCCTGGTGACAGACGGACAGACGGACGGACGGACGGACGGACGGACGGACGGACGGACGGACGGACGGACAGACAGACAGACAGCGAAGTCTCAGTAATAGGGTCCCGTTTTTACCTTTAGGTACGGAACCCTAAAAAAAGAAAGAAAGTTCCTATGTATATGCAATTTAGCTGTCCAGACGTTTTAGTGTCTAACTAAACTGTAAGTCTGGGCGGCATTTGAAATAAATAAATAAATAAAATCTAATAAAAGAAAGTCGTGTTAGTTACACTATTTATAACACAAGAACGGCTGAACCGATTCTGCTGGAAATTGGTGGGGAGGTAGATTAGAACCAGGATATTTTTTCCCCTCTAAGGCGGAATAAAGTTAGTAGGAAATAAAATCAAGTTACATTCTTCTTCTTTACGTATAGTGGTGTGTCTCACCTAGTTGAGTTAGAGTTGTCAGGTTGCCCTGACAACTCTAACTCAACTAGTCAGGTTGCCTTTAACTCGACCTAACGACTGCTGTCAGAGACAACAACCGGGACTAACCGCTTAACGTGCCTTCCATCGGTCACCCATCCAAGTAATGACAAACAAAGCACTAGGCTTGTACTATGGGTACTATACAATGGATGTACTACATACTGTACTTACTTTGTTTTGTAAATGCATACCTACATAGTAAATATAGAAAATACTCAGAAACAAATATTTATTTTTAAGCAAAAATACTTACACCCGGCGGGAATCGAACCCGCAACCTATTGCATTGCAGACTATAGAAATAGATTATCTGTGAAAATTTCCACTACCTATCACGGTTCGTGAGATACAGCCTGGTGAACCACGGATAGACAGACTGACAGACGGACAGAAGTCCCAGTAAAGTCCCGTTTTTACCCTTTGACTACGTAACCCCAAAAAAACGCCGCGGCACTAACTGCTAGGTAAACTGTGACATCCTCAAGTTGATTAGAGTATTGCAATAATCGACAAATTCGCTTGTTAGTTGTATTTCGTAGCGGCTAGGTAGAGAACCGTAGCAGTTGCTACGACCGTAGCGTCTCGTAGCGTCGCTCGTAGCGGGCGGGGCAAAATGGCGGACGACAGTGAGTAATGGCACGCTGGGACGAGTCCAGTGACGCGTGCGCTAGGGTTGACACGAATGGGAAAGTATTAAATTTTTTTTATTCGGTTATAATAGCAAAAAAAACAAATCTAAAATGCTTCATTTAATAATAAGAAATTGATTATTATTTATTACCGAAAATTTAGTTTAATTTCAATCGCGAACACAGAAAAAAAAAATAGTGTATTAAATTTATTGGAACGAAGTTCCTTATCGCGCGTTGCGAAAGGGGGCTAGAAGGAAAAAATTGAGACCAAAAGTTGTAACAACACTTTTTGCTATAGTTTTAAGGAACTTCGTTCCATCCGGGTGTCCCTTGACACCTCACAAGTTTTTTTTATAATATTATAATGGAATACTTATAATATGTATGTCCTCACAAATGATTCGCGTTCTACAACTTTTTATACAATATTGAATTTAATTTTTTTTTATTTAATAAATGCGTCACTAGGCCTGTAATAGTAGACAAGCCTATTAATAATACAAGGAACTGAACGAGGACTTATTACTTATTAGTTATTATAACCCCTATTTATTATATTTATTCACATTGATATAGGGACAAAAAAAATATTATTCAAATGAAAAATTATTACGTCCAGCGATATGTAAGTATAATATAATACCATTATCCTATAAGTACATTATGGTTTAAGTTGTTAGGTTTGTTTACAAAGGGCTTGTACAATATTTTTAATGTACCTGAGGATAGATACAACAATACCATACTCTCTGGTAGATTAAAAATATAGTTTTTCTGGTTTATTGCTATTTCATAGTGATTTAAAGATACACGTCACAAATCGGAATCACACAAAAAATTGAGTAGGCATGTAGGTACTTATATCTAAACCATTTTTAGCCTTATTAATAAACGTTAAGTAAGGTCGGAGTAATTTTACCACTCTTTGTTTCTGTTCGACAACCTTGAATATTCTTGTCACGGAAAAAGACAAAACATGTTCTCACTACTCCGACCTTACTCCACGTTTATTAATAACGCTATTTGATATGCGCCTCCACAATTATCTTATTTTTTTCCACGCATTTCCAACAGCATCTTGAACATCATCGCGGCTAAGTATGAGCCCATTCTGTTGCACTGTGTAAGAATGGCGGGTGGATTTGACAAAAAGTGAACTTATTTTGTTGACTGATTTTTATGCTTAATTATTTTTTAAATTTACTATTAACATGGCTTTTTTAAGAATATACTAACAATTAATGGATCTGTGACATCTGAAAAAAATACTTGAGAGGTGTCAAGGGACACCCGGATGGAACGAAGTTCCAAGAAAAAAAAATGTATCGTTACAACTTCGTTCCAATAAATGAATTGAATTGAATTTCCACGCACACCCACAATCCACAGTAAAGCTCAGTGACAACCCTACGTTTTTTCCTCGAACGGCGCACAGTAAGCAACGCACCGATTGTATCGCGGATGCTCGGAGCGGGCCATTTGTCAACCTTAGCTGTAGCCCCCGTTACCCCCCCGTTCCCCCCGCGCGCCCCCGGGGGCACGGCCCACCCCCCAACAAAGAAACGTGGAAACAGACGTCGATTCGTCGTCGATCGGATTTTTTTGGATTGCAATACTAGAGTATCTATTATCCTAGTGCTTTATGTTGGCCTGGTACTTGGGAATTAATAAATCACTCTGTTTGTCTTTCACGTCCGTTATACGCCACGTAGGTCGGAGCAGCCACAAAACAGGTCTGACCGCACTGTCGCTAAGCATGCTACATCTTAGCCCACTCACAAAGAAACGTGGAAACAAACGTTGTCGCTTCGTCGTCGATTATGGAGCTTGGAAATTAATAAATCATTTTATATTGCACATGTTATCTGTATACGTCACGTAGGCCGGAGCAGCCTAAGGTACGATTGCACAGCTACATCCGATTATCTAATCCGGAATAGCAAATGATAACAAAATAGCAAAATATTATAAAGCGGAAGAGTTTGTTTGTTTTTTTGTTTGTTTGTTTGAACGCGCTAATCTCAGGAACCACTGGTCCGATTTAAAAAAATTCTTTCGGGGTTGGATAGTCCATTTATTGAGGAAGGCTATAGGCTACTTTTGATCCCGATATTCCCACGGGATCGAGACTTATGCGGGTGAAACCGCGGGGAGCTGCTAGAAGCAAAATATATCATCTCTACATAAAATTCGTAAGTTTTAGCGAGACAGTGTTTATGAATTTTAATTTTCGTGAAACCTAGTTAAAATGCGTGTTAATTGTTTAATTTCGGTGGCAAATTAATCGTCCAGGATCTCTGGTACATTTTTGCAAATTGATTACTATCAAGCTACTTTTCCGTGAGTAGCTTCATTGTGATGAGACGCCCAACAATTTCCTATACGAAACTCTCGATTGTGGTAGATAACAGAGGTAGGATCTGTACTACTACTTTTGAGCGTAGGACCGGGATAACGTAACACACAATTTGTAGGACAATATGACTTTTAAATTATATAAATTTAACTAAGGAAAAATTAAAAAATCAGCTGGATAGTAATGATTTATGATGACTTCGTCATCGATATATGTTACAAAATCCATGATTTGATCAAGCCATAGATTTTGTAGGAAAAATATTTTTTCATATTAGTTAGTATTTATATAATTTGGACAGTCATATTGTCCTACAAATAGCGTGGTACGTTACGTCCTACGCTCAAAAGTAGTAGTACAGATCCTACCTCTGTTATCTACTGCAATCGAGAGTTTCGTATAGGAAATTGTTGGGCGTCTCATCAAAATGAAGCTACTCACGGAAAATTAGCTTGAAAGTAATCAATTGCAAAAATGTACCAGGGATCCTGGACTATAATCAATTTATATTTGTTTAGTTTGTTGATGTCCATCCACCATACTTCACAGTTAACCTAGGTACATAAAGAAATAACCAAAATAACTTAATGAATTAAGTTTAAATTAAAATCGATGACTTAAATCTAAGTGGTGTGTACCAGGGCAGCACGGAGGGGCAGGAGGTACGCAATTTTCACTAAGGGCTGAATTAGTGGAGGTAACGCGACATCTTTATTGGTTAATTAAAGTTTTAACGTGAAAACAAACAAGTCCAAGTACCGTTCGCAGAACAATCAAGAATTGTGAGCCAAGGATTCATAAATAGATAGAAATTTAGAAATATTTTAATGGATAAAAACATGCCGCAAACATGCCTAAGTTGTGTTAGATGGGAGATACTACCGCAAAATTTCAACGTATGAGTCACCGACGCCGGTAGGCTAATTGGTAAAGTCAGTACTACCGGATTGAGTAAAGATGCGTTGTTGGTTTGAATCCCGCCCTGCGTCTATCGTGCGTTGTGTTTTTGCGGTGTTAATATTCCTTTAAAATATTTCCATTAAAGCCTATTGAAGGCTTAAACACTTAAAAATAAATATACTTAGATATTTTTTTTGTATCAAATTATTCCAAACAAAAAAATACATAAGAAACACAGACAAAAAATGGAAAAATACTTTTCTTCTGTTTTCGCGATGTTGGATAAAAATTAAGCTTATTTTTTGGTTTTAGTCCTATTTAGTCGGAATAATTTTAGAACTTTTATATCTCAATAAAAAAAACTGGCCAAGTGCTAGTCGGACTCGCGCACGAAGGGGTCCGTACCATTGTCTATACAACAGATTTTGTTTTGAAAGGTAAACTGCGGTTTACGATTTATGACGTTTAAAAAAAACTACTTACTAAATCTCGTTCAAACCAATTTTCGTTGGAAGTTTTCATAGTAATGTACATCATATACTTTTTTTAGTTTTATCATTCCATTATTTTAGAAGTTACAGAGGGGGGACCACCATTTTACCACTTTGGAAGTGTCTCTCGCGCAAATTATTCAGTTTAGAAAAAAATGATACTATAAACTCAATATCATTTTTGAAGACCTATCCATAGATACCCCACATGTATAGGTTTGATGAAGAAAAAAAAATTGAGTTTCAGTTCTTAGTATCGGGAACCCCAAAAATTCATTATTTTTTTCTATTTTTGTGTGAAAATCTTAATGCGGTTTACAAAATACATCTACTTACCAAGTTTCAACTGTATAGCTCTCATAGTTTCGGAGAAAAGAGGCTGTGACATAGGGACGGACGGACAGACGGACAGACAGACATGACGAAGCTATAAGGGTTCCGTTTTTTGCCATTTGGCTTCGGAACCCTAAAAAGCACAAAAATATCTAAAACTAATCTGCTATCTGTACAATATCAAATACACCTGAAGGAACGGTCCGCGCTCAATAATCCAAGTTCTGTATTTATATCCGTTTACCTCCTCGGTCCCTCTGCTCGCCTGGTACCTCGCACCGACTGCAACCAGCGCGGCAGCTCAGATAGATAATTAACGAAATAATTACTAGGACTTAATGAGTGGCCGAGATTAATGGAGTCGATAGCAACGTCCTGTGACTTCACCTGTGTACACATAATTTTAATGGAAGTCGTATCTATTGCCACCTGTAGCATAGAATAAGAAAAAAGCCGCTCGCTCCATTTTACTCCACTTTCGTACTGTTAAACAAATATCTACACTCATATAAAGAGGAAAGATTTATAATTGTGTGTGTGTGTGTGTGTGTGTGTCTGTATGTTTGTATGAATAAACTCAAAAACTACAGGACCGATTTCAAAAATTCTTTAACCATTAGAAAGCTACATTCACCCTGAGTACTTTTGATCCCAAAATTCCCACGGGATCGTAATTTATAAGTTTAAAAGTCAAAGCATAAACAAACAAACTCTACCACTTTACAACATTAGATAAATAAATCGATTTGAGCTAATCTAGCGGGCTTAATTGTAAAATAATTTATTGTTTTAATATCTCACGTCTTATGAGGTCCTGGTACTAAATATTTGTCTATGAAATAAACTGGACATGTCTGTCTGTCTGTTATATTTATTAATAAACCATACTAAGTTCGTACTAAAACGGTTTGTGCCGTCCATGACTAGAACTCTAAAAGTTGATAAAAAGAGATAAAAGGTGGTCCAGCTAGTATGACTTTAGTACAAGTTTGTCTCCGTAATAGCTAGACGGTTGGAATTTTCACATATGATGTGCTAATTAGTGCTAAACCAATAAATGGGGAACACGGGAAGAGATGGGGTAACCCTATTCTATCGGGTATTGCCATATTCTTTTAGATCATGGCTGTAGCCCGGAGACCATATTTGTACTTTGTATAGGGTACAAATAATAATAATAATAAATAATAATAAATAAATTCTGCGAACAACACACAGCGCCATCTAGCCCCGTGGTAAGCGACTAAGCTTGTGTTACGGTGACTAGACAACGGATATAATACTTATATTTATTTTTCTTTTGTAAATACATACATATTATACATAGAAGGACACCCAGACCAGACACAAATATTTATTTTTAAGCATAAATACTTGCACCCGGCGGGAATCGAACCCGCAACCTCCTGCATTGCAGTCGCGCTCTCGCACGACGCGCCACAGAGGTCGTCAAATATAGTACCTATGGCTTAGATGAAAACAAAAAACAGCAGATACGTTACCTAGTCTCGGAAAATGAGCCGATAAAACTGCGTTTAGCTGACGCACTAACCTCAGTCGTATGACGAACCGTTGACGATTATCTTTTTGAAATCCATAAAAATGCCTTTTTGCTTATTTACAAATGCCTGAATCATTGTTAAAGACAATAGTTTTTAAAAACAATAATTTTATGAAAATGCATGTAGGTTGTTCTACCTCATTTTTCGAATACGCAATGTTAGAATATACCGTAGCTACTATATTTGTTTTTATCTAAGACCTATGGTACCTTTTTAGTTGAAAACATGAAGTGACTGCTATGTTTAGTTGTACAGCTCACTGTGTACTTCCTACACGATCATCATGAATCATTCGGAAATTACTTACATACAGGCTGTGTTTCATTTTTGTATTCGTTATGTTAGCAGTTTTTAAAGTCGTTCAGATTGCTTAGAAAAAGTATGGTTTAGATTTGATATTGTACGTGCCGTATAGAAAATCTACCATACGTAAAATACAAAAAAACGTGTGACACTCGGGGACTGCCGCGGTAAGCTATTGCATAGCGGTTTTTATCAACTTATGCAATTATAATTATTTATTTATTTTCTACCATGGTAGGCGGATAAAACCTAACACCCCCGGTGTTAGGTTTTATTTTCGTTACGGAATTTCTTGATTCAGTGGCCGTGCTAAAAGCCCGCGATAAAAGCTATGCAATAGCTTAAAAAGAACATACAATACGTTGGCCTGTGCAGCCATCCCGGAAGACTGTTCGGATCTTGTTCTACTGCCGTCTTTCTTCTTTCTTTTGTCGACCTCTGTGGCGCGTCGTGCGAAAGCGCGACTGCAATGCAGGAGGTTGCGGGTTCGATTCCCGCCGGGTGCAAGTATTTATGCTTATAGAATAAATATTTGTGTCTGGTCTGGGTGTCCCTCTATGTATAATATGTATGTATTTACAAAAGAAAAATAAATATAAGTATTATATCCGTTGTCTAGTCACCGTAACACAAGCTTAGTCGCTTACCACGGGGCTAGATGGCGCTGTGTGTTGTTCACAGAATTTATTTATTTTATTTATTTTCTAGATGAGTGTGTTAAATCTTAGACCATATCACTTACCATCAGATGAGTGAGATAGTGGTCAAACGCTCATCTTTAAAAAAATACATAAATATACAATACCATATCCAAAGGTATATGTCACCAAAGTTTCAAAATATTATAAATTTGTTTGTCTCAAAACATAGAATTCCTGTACTATATAAAACAATTTATAAGCAGCTGAACAAAATGCAAAAAGTATGTACCTAGGTACATGACAGTTATTTTACAGCCAATAAACTTTATTTTTTTTATTAATTTCATAGCCGCTAGCCATTTAAACCAGTGGGTTGCAAAAAAAACTACAAACCAAATAAAATCAAACACCCTATACACCAATAAAACCTAAGCTCTATCTATCAAAATCTGTTACAATTCATACAAGGATCGATACAAGTCGAGTGTAGTTCCGCCGCCGGGAACCGAACCCGCTACGAGCGCGTCATGCTGCGACGCGGACACGCAACCACCAGGCTACCAGCACACAGCAGGAAGTCGTGGAACCAACTCGTCAGAGGTTACCTACCTACCTATTTAAGTTACATAACATAATGTGGTTTATTATGTACTAGTAGGTACAGTAGTAGACTAGTAGGTACCAATTATCTCTAGGCCATAAAACTGGACTGGTGTCTATGAGAGACTAGAAGAAGAAAGGTCGCCTGATAGTGATCCATTTCAAACTCGTCTCTGACGGACGAGACGAGCCAGTTCCAAACGTCAAACTGTTCGGGAAATTACTCACACACCTTTAAAAAGATGGATCAAAATTCGAACGTCACGTCGTTGTTAGAATAAACAGGTAATCTAAGCTCTAGGCATACTAGTAAGTAACAATGATGTGACCTTTCCTACAACTTATGTGACCTTTCCTACAACTTATGTGACCATTCCTACAACTTATGTGCCCTTTCCTACGGCGTATATGACTTTTCCTACAACTTATGTGCCCTTTCCCACCACTTATGTGACCTTTCCTACAACTTATGTGCCCTTTTCTACAACTTATGTGACCTTTCGTACAACTTATGTGCCCTTTTCTACAGCGTATATGACTTTTCCTACAACTTATGTGCCCTTTCCCACCACTTATCTGACCTTTCCTACAACTTATTTGCCCTTTTCTACCACTTATGTGACCTTTCCTACAAGCGCTAACAATATCGTTACGTCTAACGTAAAAGTAAAATGACAATCGCTGCGAGTGCTAAAACGAAGTCGATGAATGAGGTATCTTTCAAACCGTCCATCTGCTTTTAACCAGTGACGTAATAAATTGAGACCTCCACCTCTCCCTGCTCGCCTGGTACCCGATGCAACTATTTCACGTTAAATAGAAGATATTGACAAGACATCATACACAACATAAGTCAAGTCCCGACTCTGCGGGAATATCGAGTAGCCTATGTCCGTCTCCAAGGTTTCATCTATCTATAAACCAAACTTTATCAAAATCGGTTCAGCGGTTTAGGCCTGAAAGACAGTTACTTTCGCATTTATAATATTAATTAGGGATTAGATACCAAGACATCATACATAACATTAGTCAACCAAACCGTCCATCTGCTTTAAACCAGTGACGTAATAAATTAAGACCTCCCCCTCTCGCTGCTCGCCTGGTACCCGATGCAACTATTTCACGTTAAATCGACCAAATAAACTGCTTTGATCGCCTACACTGGACTACGTTTTAACGATTTTTCACTGAAAATTCAGCCTTAGCCTAAATTATTGTTCAGTGGTTTTAAATTTCTGGGAATTTTCTTTTAATGTTATAGATAGGTACAATATTATTAAGATTACGGTGTTTAAACTACGGAAATTGACGTGATGGTTCACAGTTTTGTTTGTATTTGCCAGGTTTTAACAGTTTCGAGAATTCTAATTAAAACTCTATCACTAAAGCAGTTCCTAGCAATCATCGTGAATTTTTAGGGTTCCGTAGCCATGGATATTTATAAACGCATCTAACTTCTAAATTTCAACAACGGGGCGTAGCAGTAAATAATAAATTTTGAATGCAGATCTCCAGCTGTTCATCCCAAGTTTTATCGCAATACTAGCTGCGGCCGCGGTTTTACCCGCGTAAGTCAGGATCCCGCGGGATATACGGGATCAAAAGTATCCTATGTCCTTCTCCCGGTTCTAAGCCCACCAATCTTTAACTAAATCGGGTCATCCGTTCTTGAGTTATAAATGGTAAAAATATGGGGCTATTATGGGGCTAGATGGCGCTGTGTGTTGTTCGCAGAATTTATTTTATTTATTTATTAAATGGTGTAACTAAAACGACTTTCTTTTAAATGTACTGATAGAATTATATTTATTTTATTTTATTAATTTTATTATTTTAATGATAGAATTATAACATGTTTTTTGTATGACATGGTGATGAGTACCTAAACAAATTAAAAAATATTATAACAACAATAAATAAATATAACTTAAGAGCGTCGCATCCACATCGGTGTTTTCCCGCGCGACAGTCGCGCGTCGCCGCAACGGATACATCACGCGACGCGCAATGAACAACGTTCGGTCGCGACACGCTGCCGACTAACGGCCGTGTCGTGCGACAATTCGCGGGTACTAATAGCAAAAAATATTGGTAAAACTCTGAAACGTTCTAAACGACTTTTATTTTGACTGGGCAGACTTTTGGTCGTGTACACGACTAAAAATAGCCCGAGAGGCCTAAGTACAATATAGATTTTATTTTTCTTACTTAAACGCATAAAAACGAAAAAAATGTTAGTCGTCACGGGATGCCTGGCAGATGTGAACAATCGACTCGCTACGTATAGTAGATATTATATTCCATCATATATACCTGGCGTGCGGCGTCGCTACGGCCTGTATCGCCACGGCAACTTTTTAGGTTTACCTACCCTCGCCTATAGATGTTTCTCATCTTCTTCTTCTTCTTGTTCCACTCCTATCGGAGGTTGGACAACATCAGGGCAATTTTTATTTTAGAGACTGCAGCTCTAAAAGTGTGGTGGTACTGCAGCCGAACCAATCTCTTAGGTTCTTCGGCCAAGAGTGGCGTCTCCGGCCGACACTTCCTTTTCCAGCGATTTTTCCCTGGATGATGAGCTGGAGTAACTTATACTTGTCATTTCTCATAAATAAATTATATGTTTCTCATCAAAAACATATAATTTATTTATGTCAAATAAAATCCATAATATGTATAAAATGCTTTATCCTTGCTCGATGGACCGACGCACAACCTAAACCGCTGATAGTAGAAAGCTGACATTTGGAGAGTCTGTTCCTTATATGATGTAGGCATCTAATAAGAAAGGATTATTGAAAATTTCCTCGGACCGGGACTTATGCGGGTGAAACCGCGGGACACAGCTAAGTAAGTAAGCTAAGTAAGGTATATTTTTGATATTTCAGAAACTTAACGTAGGTACAATTTCCATGGGACTTTCGGCGGGAAAGCGGAGACAACATGTCGTGCTCCAAGTTTATTTTCGTTAAACTATGTTGTAAACTCGGTTAAATTGTGTAATTTTGGTGGAATCTTATTCAATTTAGTTCCGTGAATGTGCACAAGTGTAGTGAAAACAAAATTGAGTGTTAAACATGGACTTTCCGTTGTTTCGCGCCGAAGCTCCTTGAAGGTTTTGGTAAAGTTGCCACCGCTTTACCATAGCCCCTGACTTGAACTATAGGCCGATCGGGCTAATTTCATGCAAAATACTTGATACTGGCAAGATGTACGACGCCAAAACTATAATAAAGAAACTTGAAATATTCTAAAGAATTTCGAAGAAACTTGAAATATTCTAAAACTTGACCCTGGCTATTCCAAATTGGCTATATCGGTCTCAGACCGAAAAAAAAAAAAAAAAAAAAAAAAAAAAACGAGTGAAGTGAGTGACTATAACAACCGCCTAGTTTTTAAAATTGATGGAAAAGTTCCACCATGTCCTTTCCAAAAATATAGAACAAAACCTAGTAAAATATGCCAATTTAATCTCAAACCTTTTTTGCAAACAGTACCACCAGAATACGCACAGCGATCACTTTCCGCACGGATCGCCTGAAAAATATATTCTAACGGGCGCACAATCCATACTAACACGCATGTAGCCATAGTGTAGGTAGAGTGTAGACTGTAAGCACAAGTTGTTGGCCCAATACAGGTACTGTTTTTGTTACATTTGCCATTTATGGTGGGTTTCAAAATTCAAAGTAGGGAAAATTTGATTTGCGCCATGTTGCGCTGTTGTCGCGTGTTTTCTATTGAAAGTGATGGTGACCGTCTCCGGAACTATTAGTTCCATGGACGGTCACCATCACTTTCAATAGAAAACGCGCGACTATAGCGCAACATGGCGCAAATCAAATTGGCACAAAGATCTAATGTCATTTTATATGGTACTAGCTGACCCGGCAAACGTTGTTTTGCCTTATAAATTATAGATAGTAGCCGATTCTCAGACCTACTGAATACGTATACAAAATCTCATAAAAATCAGTCAAGCCGTTTCGGAGGAGTACGGTAACTAACACTGTGACATGGAAAATTTATAGAAGATATATTCGTACTTGTATAGTTCCATTTTAGTGACCAAAATGCACATTATTGACATAAGTTGTCATCCATCATCTACCATAAATCGCAACCAGTGCCATCTTTCAATAATCCAATCAAATCGCGCCATCGAATTAATGTGATTGTCAAACCGGCCATTATCGGCCACAAGCGAACATTGGCATGGCCAGTCACGTACCATACTACCACCTACCAAGCCAAACAAATACCTAGTCGACGATTCTTGGTACATTTTTGCAAAGTGATTACTATCAATCTAGTTTTGCGTGAGTAGCTTCATTTTGATGAGACGCCCAACAATTTCCTATACGAAACTCTCGATTGTGGTAGATAACAGAGGTAGGATCTGTACTACTACTTTTGAGCGTTTTTAAAATAAAACTAAAAACTTCTAAAAAAAAAACTAAAACTAAAAGAAAAGATATTTCTTGACCTTGCATAAATGCTATGGCGGCTAAGAATTGCTAAAATAAATTAGTAAAAATTTACTTCGAAACTAACCAAACATTGACGCGGCTAAAATATGAACTAAATAGTTTTCTATGATATTTAATGAACTTGCGTAGATACTAGTGCCACCAATAGCTGCAAAGTTTAACTGGTTTAAAGTTCATGCTAGAAAGAGACTCTAGGTAACGTTAACAGTAAGGAAGTGAAACAATTATTGGGTGAGTACCGAATTAGCTGCGTCCCGCGGTTTCACCCGCGTAAGTCCTGATCCCGTGGGAATATCGGGATCAAAAGTAGCCCATGTTCCTCCTCAATAATGTAGCTTTCTTTTGGTAAAAGAATTTTTGAAATCGGTCCAGTAGTTTTTGAGTTTATTCATTACAAACATACAGACACACACACATACATATACAAATCTTTCCTCTTAATAATATAAGTGTAGATAAGTGAGATTCCTTAGCGCCAGCCGTTCCGAAACTAAAGTTAAAAAGTGGCTGTGACATACGGACGGACGGACAGACAGACATGACGAATCTAAAAAACGGTTCTGTTTTTTGCAATTTGGTTACGGAACCCTAATTCACGAGTGTTACATACGAGCGTGCATGCGAGTTGCTACATACGTTATAGATATAGACAGTAGACACCGCGGCGGGAATCGAACCTACAACTTCCCGCATCAGGCCACAGAGGCCGTCGTGAAGTAAGATTCCTAAGGAAGTGAAACTATTATTATGTACGGAATAAGTGAGATTCCTTCGTTCCGAAACTAAAGTTAAATTCAGGAGTGATAGATATGCGAGCTGTTCGTGGAATGTAATTTTCGCGCGGAGTCGGTGCCTCCCCCGCCTGGCGCCTCCACCGGGCTGCCTACCCTGTACTCGGAGGGGACACTGTATTTATTTATTATTCGAGATACATACAGCTCTTAAGAACAAGTGTAACTTAACTTATAAAAGAATAGAAGCAACAGGCCACTTACATGTATCTATCTACTAATAGCAATTATTAGTATTAACGTATTTCTTAACTATAAACTTCTTTAGAAAATTTATTTTCAAGGAAAAATAGCCTTGAGCTACATACAAAATTTTAAAAAAAATTATATAAACTTCTTCACTAGACGGCTTCTGTGGCTGTGATAAAAGGCTCGACTACAATGAAGAAGGTTGCAGGTTCGAATCCCGCCGAGTACGATTATTTGGAAGCTTTATTTCAAAAACAATATTAACATTTAATTATTTTAAAACAGGGTATTTACTAATATTTAAAGTTATTTTTACGGAGCCCGATATTTCGCCAGTGAAATGTCAAATTAAAATGGTAATACCTCGTTATTAAATAATTTCAGTAGCTCTTTTTCTTCTTTTTATACCAACTAGTGTTAAACCTAGTGTTAGAGTTGTCAGGTAGCCATAGGGCCTAATAACTTAAGAGGATAGTCTCCATTCTCTTTCTCCATACAAACGTAGTTTAAATTTTCCTCCCTGGATAAAGACATTAGAGCAAATATGTTTATGCCATAAAACCTTTATCTTTTAATTTTATTTTCTAATTAAAATAATAATAAAAAGTAAGTGTATAAAAAGATTAGTGTAGATGTGTGTTCCATGCAATTTAAGATAGTCTTGTCGAACGGGTACATTGTATATATATATATACTATATACTATACCGTTGTTAGTTTGTACCTCGTGATATTCCCTTTAAGCCTTCCCTTCCCTTTATTCCCTTCTCTAAAAACAAATATACTGTTATTTTTTTCCCAGACCTCAATATACTTTTTTTTTTGTAAAAAAGTTCATAATTCATAATTCGTTTATTGCGAATAAGGGTAATACAATTAGTTATTATACAGAGCACCTTACTCAGCCATTTGCCATGCAATGTGTGTGTATTAAGTTGGTAACCCTACATAGAGTATCAAGACAACAAGTTACAGTGTCGCTCTGCCTACCACCCCGGTCTGTGACGACGGATGCTCCGGAAAATTGCTACAATGATTGTGAGTCGGAATGCCGAAATGAAGGAAACGTAACTCGGGGCGGCGAGCGGCGCGCGGGCGCCCGGTGCACTCTCTTACTCATATGTAGAGGTACATTATGTATTTAGCTGTATCTACTTATCTACGCTAATATTATAAAGCAGAAAGATTTTGTTTGTTTGTAACGAACAGGCTCCGAAACTACTGGACCGATTTCAATTTTTATTTTGTAAATAAGTACACTAAATAGGCACTGGGTCTGAGTGTCTATTGTAACCTAATATAGACACTCAGAACCAGTTTAATTTTAAGTTTAATATAATGTAATGTACGTACCTAATTGTATTTTTTATTCTTAGGGATTATTTATTTTATTATACCTACTATTTTTTTACGTTAGTAGTCACTAGTAGTCAGTGTGTTATTTTTTTTTATAATATTTTAAAAAAAAATTGTTTCGATCAGTGAGTGGTTTTTTTTCTGAATCCCGATCCCGTTGGAATATCGGGAACAAAAGTAGCCTATGTTACTCAGGGTGAATGTAGCTTTCTAATGGTGAAAGAATTTTTGAAATCGGTCTAGTAGCGGTTTCGGAGATTACCCCCAATATACATAAATAATAAATAATAATAAATTCTCTGAACAACACACAGCGCCATCTAGCCCCGTGGTAAGCGACTAAGCTTGTGTTACGGTGACTAGACAACGGATATAATACTTATATTTATTTTTCTTTTGTAAATACATACATATTATACATAGAGGGACACCCAGACCAGACACAAATATTTATTTTTTAAGCATAAATACTTGCACCCGGCGGGAATCGAACCCGCAACCTCCTGCATTGCAGTCGCGCTTTCGCACGACGCGCCACCGAGGTCGTCGAAATACATACATACATGTTACCAACGTTACCTCTTTATAATATTAGTATAGATGAAGATTCCTAAGAATACTAAACCGATTTTTATAAAACAATGTAAAACCTCTTCACCAAACTAATAGGTAAATAAATACCGACACCGGTAGACTAATTGGTCAAGTCGTACTCCCGGTTTGAGTGAGATGCGGGTTCGAATCCAGCCCTTGCGTCTATCGTGCGTTGTGTTTTTGTAGAAGTATTGTTTCTTTCAAATATTTCTAATAGGTAAATATCTAAAACATCAATGAGATGCGATCCATCCAGCGCAATGGCTTAGTTAGACTTTAGCACGCTGTGGTACAGACTCAGAGACGCGAGTTCGAACCTCGCCGCGTCTAAATTTTTGAACATGTATTTTTCCTTTTATATCTATTTTTAGTACTTATCTAAAACATGTCCACACGATAAAGAAAACCGCCCACTATTTCAATGATGACATCTGAAAAACTTTTGATTTCTTTGATGCAAACAAGTTTAAAACGATACAAGTAACGCCATCTACCGGACGGTAGCGGAACTTTCTAATATGAGGTGTTAGAATAGAAGGACAAATTAGAACCCTATCCTTCGTTTTTTAAATTTCTCGTACTTATTAATAAACGTGGAGTAAAGTAGAAGTAGTGAGAACATGTTTTGTATTTTTCCGTGACAAGAACTTTCAAAGTTGACAGACAGAAATAAAAGATGGTAAAATTAATCCAACTTTACTCCACGTTTATTAATAAGGCTATCTGACTACGATCTGACGTTAAAGTTCTTAGAAATTTAACTTTTTTTTTAGGAAAATGTGAAACAATGCTAAAATTAATAAACACCACGCGATTAAAACCGAAAAAATCTCTTTAATTTCAATACAACATCGCGAAAACAGAAGAAAAATCTCAGGAAAATGTGTCAAATCGTAGTCTACAATTAAAAAACGAAGAACACACAATAAAATACTTGTGTGTTAAACTACTCAGGAGACGTATTCTATAACTAAATCGTCTCAACATCGCCTCAAAATCGTTAGTTTTTTCTCGAATTCCGTCTACTAATTTTTGGAAATTTTGCAAGTTTTTTAGGGGTTCCGTAGCCAAATGGAAAAAAAACGGAACCCTTATAGTTTCGTCATGTCTGTCTGTCTGTCTGTCCGTCGGTATGTCACAGCCAATTTTTTCCGAAACTATAAGATAACTATAACTATACTGTTGAAACTTGTTTTTGTATTATGTAAGAAAGAATAAGAAAGGCGTTTTCGAAATAACAACGGGATCGGAACTCACACAAGTGAAACCGTGGGACACAGCTAGCTGTTGATATTTAGTTGGTATTCCCTTTAAGATAATACCCACAAAAAAAACACTTTATAAGCTGTTTTTTTCGAGCGGCGAGATGAAAGCCGTATTGTTACATTGTAAGCTAATGCGCCCATTGAGACGGACAGACAGACATGACGTATGTAAATAATATAATAATATACTTCTTACATAGACGTTCCTTAGGAAGGCCTTAGCCGAGTAGAGACCTGGGCACGTATTCTTTAACTGGATCTACTCAACATCGCCTCAGCCTCGTTTGATTTTTCTCGAAAACGGTTCGACTATTGTTAGTAACTTTACAAGAAATTACTAAAACTTGAAATGCATTAGGTATGCGAAAGTCGGCAATATTTCCAAAAAATGTTGAACTGTTTTTGAGAATCTAATATAAATAAATTAATAAATATTGCACGACGACGCGCCACAGGTATATGCACGGTTGATATCTATCTAGGTAAGCGTGCTACGTCTTAGACCACATAACCACTTACCATCTGATTAGATAGTGTTCATAACTCTCAGAGGTCAATTCTTTATCTATAAAATGCTTAGTCCTGCCTGCCTGTCTGACTGATGGATCAACGCACAGCCTAAACCGCTGACAGTAGAGAGCTGAAATTTGGAGAGTGTGTGTTTTTATATCATGTAGTCATCCGATAAGAAAGGGATTTTAGATATGCCGGGATTTGGGATCTGGACTTATGCAGGACACAGCTTTTCATACCTATAAGTTAAGAGGTAGGTAGGTGTTTATTTCTATTATTTTTAAATCGTCGTAAATATTGCATATCAACGACCAAAAATGAACCACATGCAATTATTTATAATTAGTACAAGGGTTGGGCCATTGACCTCAGAAACAGAGCCTTACACTCATAGACTAGAGATTTTATTGTTATTTTTAGTGTTTCGTAAGAAACGATTACAGTTTCGTCATGTATGTCCGTCTGTCTGCGGCTTAGCTTCATGAGCTAAGCCGCAGACAGACGGACTAAGAAGCTGTACTTTGCATGAGTATACATACATCTTCTCTAATATATAAAATTTCCATGTCACAATGTTAGTTACCGTACTCCTCCGAAACGGCGCGACCGATTTTTACCAAATTTTATATGCGTATTCAGTAGGTCTGAGAATCGGCTACTATCTATAATTTATAAGGCAAAACAACGTTTGCCAGGTCAGCTAGTATTGAAATATAACGCCGATAAATAGGTAAAAATAAATTTAAAAAGCGTAGCGTAATAATCGTATGGGGTGGACGAGCTATTTAACGTTTTATCGTCAGATAGCTGTTTTTTAATCTAATGGGTTTTAATAAAAGTGCCCTTTTTAGATCCATGTCCCTAATAGCCAAATGACAGTCTCTTTAAAAATTATGAGAATGCCTATGATAATAATTAATAATATTGAAAAAATAAAAATTCAAACAAATGCCATTAAAAAAATTACATGAAATTAATTTCATAATTAATAATCGGCCTATATCGGGTGATTAAAATGTCTTCATACCAACATGTCTCGCCCTGACGATCGCCCCACAGCTGTGTCAACGACCCTACATACTACAAGCCTATGTAACTCATTAATTTTATATTTTTCAACCATCCATTAAGGATCCATTCACGGCCGAACAGTGCGCCCGTGCGATGCCTCAATAACTTAAAAGAAAGAAAAAAAAGAAACTAGTCTCTGGTCAGTACTCCATCCTTCTCGTACCCAGCGTCTATAATAAAAGATAATTGGTTTTAAATGGATAGGATTGGTCATACGCTGTAATGACTAGAGGAGCAATTTGCCGAATTTTCCACTAGATTACAACTTGAAGAATTTGTAGAATGGATGTCAGGTTATGAGATTTTAGTTCATCAATGCTTCACCTTAACTCCCAAATTACTTTAAACATAGGTTTATAAGAGCTGTGATGGTCTAGTGGTTCAGATACCTTGACTTTCATTCCGAGGGTAATGCGTTCGAATCCCAGACCACCGCGCACAATGTCTTTTTCCTAGCGACAAAGTTATGTGCGTTAGTAACGTCGCTCTTACGGTTAAGGAAAACATCGTGGGGAACCCCACAGCTCCAGACGTATTGACCTGTTGTTCTTTCCTCTAGACATGGCTGACTAGGCTGGGGGGTGGTAAAGTGCAGGCCAAGCCTTCTCCACTACAGCGCCATAAAGAGCATGGATTAAAAGTTGCTTGCTATAATCATATTAGCAATAAAATTGCTATAATCATATTAGCAATAAAATTGCTATAATATAAATCCTACTAATCCTACTTCCTACTATCCTATCCTACTTCCTACTAATATTATAAATGTGAAAATTTGTATGGATGTTCGGATGTTTGTTACTCTTTCACGCAAAAACTACTGAACCGATTGCGATGAAACTTGGAATATAGATAGCTGGACACTTAGAATAACACATAGGCTACTTTTTATCCCGTAATTCCCGCGGGATCGGGACTTACGCGGGTGAAACCGCGGGGCGCAGCTAGTCATCCATAATACATGAAATTACTTGAAAAAGTATTTAGGTTTTGTTGTGACCACATTTAAGCTCAAAATACACGATGACACAAATAAAAACATGCGTGCATGTGTGCTGTCGGTGTGGTTTGTTTCAGGTAAACTGTAATTGCCTTATTAATAAACGTGGACAAAGGTCGAGGTAATTTTACCACTTTTTTGTTTCTGTCTGCCAACTTTGAATGTTACTGCTACTTCGACCTTACTCCACGTTTATTAATAAGGCTATAATATGTGTTGTACTTATTTGACATTTATTCTACAGGAAGATGTGTCAAATCGTAATCTACAATTAAAAAACGATGTTATAGATATACAACCGTGAGTAGCCATCGAAAACGACAGAAATAGTCGATCAATATCGAATCAAAATGCAAATACGTGTTCTTTTTGCAGCCAGACAGGCCGGTGCGTCATAAACTCTACAAATTATACGAACCTACACCTTTGCCTTTATTTTTTTTAATTACTGGCAGTCCGCGCCACCGGCATGGGGCCTCGGGCCGCCCAAGCATACAGCCACAACAATAACCCAGACGGATTTTCATGGAACTAATAAAAACCGTACCACTTTCCCAAAGTTACGTAGACCTAGCGCTGTTAAAAAGTGTACGAGTAACATTGTCAGAATTAACTGAGCTTTTTGGTTATGAAATGCCGACATGTGATTGGCCGAATGAACGGTTGTATCAGTATGATGTTACGGTTTTTGCTGTGCTATGTAATTTTTAGGGGTAATTATTGATCGTTCGCGACCCGCGACATAACAATTAAGTTAATATTATAGGTACCCTTATATATTAAGACTTATATTTTAGCGCCGATATGTAAGTATTTAGGTAAGTTACGATTATTTTACAGTAGATTGTAGTAAAGTATAGCTTTTTTTAGGGTTCCGTACCCAATGGGCCCTTATAACTGAGACTCCGCTGTCTGTCTGTCCGTCCGTCCGTCATCGTCACCAGGCTGTATTTCTTGAAGCGTAATAGCTAGACGGTTGAAATTTTACAGATGATGTATTACCAAATATAGCCCCCCCCCCCCCCCTATATTTGGTAATACATCATCTGTAACTATCTATCATCTTCTATCTATATAAAATAGAATGCTTTGTCCTGGGTGACTGACTAATCAATGCACAGCCTAAACCGCTGATGGTTAGAGCTGAAAGGAGAGTGTGTTCTTTTTGTGATATAGGCATGCGATAAGAAAGGATTTTGAAAACTTTTACGGGGTCGGAACCTATGCGGGTAATGCGGGTGAAACGGCTAGTAATAAAATTAAATTAAATTTCCCGACTTCATAAGGTACTTTGGGCTACTAAAAAAATATATAATAAACCGGGGCAAGTGCGACACTCGCGCATAAAGGGTTCCGTACCACTATCACAATTGGATACGGAACCCTAAAATGGTTTACAACAACCAATTTTTAAATTTTATAGGAAAATATGAAATATTTATCTTCGATTCTTACTCCCATCAAACGACCGAATCACTCAAAAAAAAAACCTTGGCACAAAGAAAATCTGAAACATAAAAGAAACTCTTTGGTAAGTGAAGGCAGACTGGTATATTTGACAGATAGGGCAGCCATTTTGAATTCCATGACCAACTCGATTTGTCCTCCTGTCCCTCTTCCTGTCCTGACTCCTTGTTATGTTTGAAACACGTTTGTTGTATGGGAGCCCCTTTTAAATAATTGTTTTATTTTGTTTTTAGTATTTGTTGTTGTAGCGGCAACCGAAATACATCTTCTGTGAAAATTTCAACCTTCTAGCTATTACGGTTCATGAGATACAGCCTGGTGACAGACGGACAGACGGACAGACGGACAGACGGACGGACGGACGGACGGACGGACGGACGGACGGACGGACGGACAGACAGACAGACAGACAGACAGACAGACAGACAGACAGCGAAGTCTCAGTAATAGGGTCCCGTTTTTACCTTTAGGTACGGAACCCTAAAAACGACCTTACAACAAAGAACAAAATAACCTCTCCTATTATAGGAGAGGTTATTTTGTTCTTTCTTTTTTTATTTAGAGGTTATTTTTTACAGCAGTGTCACCGACTGTTATGCATGGGCCTAGCGAGGTACGGGCAGGGGGGGGGCAGCTGCCCCCCTCTAGAAGAGCGGTCGGTCACCAGTTTAGGGCATAATAAACCACGCAGTCTGCAGCACACGATCTCTACCGAGTTTAAAAGATTGGAAAACTAGAATCCTAAAGAGTTGCAAAGGTCAATCAACTAGGCTAGTATTAGTTATGTTATGAAACAATGATTAATTTGCTCAGATTATAAAATGAAGTTATATTCCGTTTTGTAAGTTAGTATTTTTTCATAAACTGAAAAAAACTACTTTCGGGGTAGTGTCCCCACGAGAAATGAGGTTGGCGCATTTTTAAAGGACTTGCTTTAGAGAAAAGTTTGGAAAAGGCAGGTTCGAATTTTGAAAAGTCTTTGCACGTCCTTTGAAAAAGCGCCAACCTCATTCCTTTTTTTTTTGTTCATGGCATCGAACCACGAAGTCTTGTTGCTCATCTGCCAATGTCGTATTTATTGTTTATTATTATTAGTATCAAGCAGGTTTTTTTCGTGAATTATTCGATTTAGAGATTGTTTGCTTATTTATTTACAAAAACGAGGAATCATATATGTCGCCGCGAAGGCCGAAACGTCCGAACTAAAATTAAGTTAGTTAAGGTTTAGCACGTAAGTCTCATGTTTATTAAATGTAATACCGTTATCCATAATTAATTATTGATCGTTTATCGAAATATTTCTAGTAACCGATTTTGACTATTCAAATTATTTAAAATATTTGTTTACCAACTGTTATGGATAACGATAAAATGTTCAAATATTTTCAGTTTATGTTTAAACTTAATTATTTACCAAATAATAGTCTAACAAATCGAATTGTTAATTAATATTGCAAATTATTGTGATTATTGTGAATGGATGGCATTTTGACGCAGGAAGTAAGTAAATAAGTTTGTCCTTATTTTTGTTATAATTAATTTATCAAAATTTAAGATTATCGTAATTTGTTTAAATAATTTTAATGATTTATGCAATTGAGATTTTTTTTTTTTTTTTTTTTTTTCTGTCATGATAAGTGATTTATTAAAAAATGCTAAAATTAAAAATATACTAAAACTATACAATAAAATTAAACTAAAGAAAAAATTCTACTGACCAAGTCCATTACGGCCAAAAGTGCCCATTACGCTGGCTGCGTTTCCCCTCTGAATGGCCAAAGAAAGATTTTGCGCCAAATATACGCCAGACTGAGGGTCATGGCCCTTCTCACGGAGGCGTCGCCCTATCTCAAAAATCAACCTCTTAGCGTCAGAACCCCACGGGCCAGAGGTCTCGACGGCAAACGGGAGAAAATCATACGCTGATTCCAGGCAAGCGTATTTGAGCCGCTTGGCCCGAGATGCCGCCTCCGCACCCGCACCCGCCACTTGCTGAGTTGCAGAAAGGTGGCAAGCGGCAAAGGTGCTTACACAAGTGGCATCCCAAATCATGCAGCGCCCCTTCTGCCAAGGAATCAGCGTAAGACCATCCGGTCGTTTACCGTCGGAACGAGATAGACCGGGAGGCTCCAACACGCAGGGCACTTCAGCCTGAACCAGGGCACGTCTGATAATTTCGTTGAGAGCGTGATGTCTAGGTCTGCGGCCTAGACACTTCACACAACTCAGACCATGGTGACCCAAAGCGTCCACCCGAGCACCGCACCCACATTCGTGAGGTTCACACAAAGGACAACCCAGCCTGAGACCTACAGCCACACGGACGCTGTCATTATCCAAGAGAGTACCCATGTGAGGAGATGGAAGGGCATGCAACCAAGCTCCTGACTCTGGTCTTGCAGCTGCATTTAGGCGGGCCAAGTGAACACCTGAACTTGATTCTCGCAATTGCGTCAGAATTTTTAGGGAGGTGATATCGTCCCAACCTCTCTGCGACGAAGACTCCTCGGGAGGGGCAGCACCTGAGCTAAGGAATGTCCATACACTTAAAGCCTCCTCAACAAAAGGGATGCGGATCGTATCACCGTAATTGTGTAAAATGTGAGCGACAAAATCCGCAACCCCAGAAGAGGATGACAAAAAAGCGGCGGGGCCTATCTCCTTTAGCCGGCGTATCCCTAAGCCACCATGACGAACAGGAAGGCTAGCCTGATTCCATTGGGTCTCATTAGATTGAGATTTGTATTAGAAATTAGGTTTTTACTTAAGTAGATTCTAAACGATGTTAAATAAAACGCGCGCGCAATGCTACGTCACATCGGGCGATATCGAATGATGTCGACCGATGCGGGTGGGGGCGCGCACGTGCTTCGGTTCGGTCTGATCAGGCGGAACTCACTTTGGTCGTGAGCCTCCGGCTGGGAAGGTCGTAAGCTGTTCCTTTATTCATTTCATAATAATTTTGTTCAGTTTTTAAATAATTATTTTTCTAGATTTTTCTAAGCTAAGCTATTGATTATTTTGTTTTATTTTAAAATAAGTAAAGATTGATTGAAGTCTTAAGTTTTATTAATTATTTCTAAGCTATTGATTATTTTGTTTTATTTTAAAAGAAGTAAAGATTGATTGAAGTTTCACCTAGATTTATTTATTAGTGTTTTTAGATTTCCTATTTTAGGTTAGGTTAGATTAAATTCAAAAGAATGGAAGGGTCAGATGACAGAGCCGATGGCAGACAGGGTGCCAACGGCTCTGGCCTTTTTAAAAAACCCAGAACCGAGCCAAAATCCGTTATATATGATTTTTACGCTATATACAGGCTGTTCCGAGGAGGGGGTATTAAGCCGAAAGGGGTTTGTTCTAGAGGTCTAGGCGAACAACTTTTATTCGACGACTTTTGGAAATTCCAACCTTTTTTTTCGATAATTTGTGGTTGTATCACTGAAAAAAAAAACAGCTGTTTTTGTAAATAAAGGCAATTAATGTTAAGATTGTAGTGGTCCAAACAAAATAAAAGGGCAGATTAAGGCCAATGACTTAAAACTCTAAAAAACAGCTGATTTTCATGCAAACTTTAAACTCAACATTATCGAAAACTACTTCATATTTCCAAAAGTTGTAAAACAAAAGTTGTTCGCCTAGACGTCTAGAACAAAACCCCTTTCGGAACATCGTGTATAGCGTACAAAAATATAACTACCCACTTTACAAAAGAAAATAATAGTATAGGTTGAGGAGAGAGGTAAAATATATACTTCATTTTTTTGAATAATTGCACTGGCCAGCCGCGACGAAGATATTAATTTAACAACTGCAGAGTTAGTGCCGAATTGAGTTTTCCACCGGAAAAATGCACCTAGCGTTTTCCTCGCTGTAGTGAGGTGCAAAATTGTGTGTTTCACTCGGCAGCAAAGTTTTTTGCGTTTTGTACCTTTGAAATCCTTAAAACGCTCAGCATTCTATATTTAAACCTCTCGCTGCGCTCGTGGTTCAATTCTAGAATGCTTCGCTAGCTCAGGTTTCATTACAAGTACTTGCTGCAAAAACCAACTTTGCAGCCTTGCATAACAAACGTACACCGGATTTTGTCCAAAAAAAAAATTGTAAGAGAAGTTTTAAATAGATTTTGTGAAAAACCGCGCAGATTACTAGTCAACTAATAAAGGTGTTTTTATTGGGTCCGTAATTTTTATGCGAAAAACATATGCTCGATTCATGGATGATCGACTGAACGATTGTTCGAATGGACTTTAGTGCGAAACAACTTTTTGCCGAAAATTGCTACATCGAATGAACAATTTATCGAAAATTTATTGATCGAAGGACTGCTTTTTCGAAAGTTGATACAAATGTTGTCATTAAGACCAAAATGTTGCATATCTAAAACGTTCAACAACTGTGAAGTCTTAAATCTCGATGTATCGAAAACCATTGACCTCGTCCATATTTAAAATAATTAATAACAAGTTACAAACATGTACACCTATTTATTTATATGTTGTCTAAAATCTATAAAAAAAATCCAGTTAAAAATAAATTAAAAAGTATTTAATTAATACAAATAACCGCAAATAGTATTTAATAACGGGATATTTATCTTGTTTAATATTTTAACATTTGTATCAACTTTCGAAAAAGCAGTCCCTCGATCAATAAATTTTCGATAAATTGTTCATTCGATGTAGCGATTTCCCGCAAAAAGTTGTTTCGCACTAAAGTCCATTCGAACAATCGTTCAGTCGACCATCCATGAATCGAGCATATGTTTTTCGCATAAAAATTACGGACCCGTTTTTATTTTTATTTTTACTTTTCTCCACTACCAATCTCCTCTACTCAATATGTAAAAAACCGCGATTAAAACCAAATAGTCTTAGATTTTCTTTGTCTGCCCCCCCCCCCCCCCTATATAGAATCCTGGCTACGCCCTTGCTGTTATGTAACCTGAATTCGGGCAGTCTTGCTAGGTAGATCCAAATTGTAGTTTGGCTGCCCGACTTCAGCTTATATAATAGATAAGTCGATGGCACTGTATGTAGGAGAGGTTATTTTGTCCTTTTTTGAAGTCGGGTTTTATTTATTTGACCATATTTAGATCACCTTCGACTGTTAGCCGTGTAGCCCCGGCATAGAATAGAGCTACCTCATCTCCTCCCGTGGGTGTCGTAAAAGGCGACTAAGGGATCTGAGGGAGACTAGCAAACCTTAAGTTCTCTCCGCGCGGTGGCGGATAAACTGCTTGATCCCTAGGATTGTTGTTGTCAGGCAGGCGGCCGGCCGTAAAAATATTGCCAAATCTATTGGAGAAGGTATGGTCAATGATGACTTACCTACTGTGGCGACCCCAAATTAATTTGGTGTTTAGCGGACCCCGGGCTCCCGAGAGGGATGCAACTGGGAACATCGCTCGGATGAGAGATCACCTTCGACTGCCACTAAGAATCATCAAAATTATAACCGTAACTTTAATCATTGAGGTGTTTTCTGATGAGAAGGTGGCTTCAGGTGCTCCATCAATCTGTACCAACCATGATAATACAACTTTACTTACCTCCTACTCAAAGTAGGTCTGAAAATGAATATGGACAAATCAAAGGTAATGCCGATGCCAATATTGAAACCCACTACCTAACTACCATCCAAAAATGCACTAAAGTGTAATGAAATGGGCGTGGGCCGGTCGTGTGTGCCGAAGGGTAGGTGGAGCAAAGCGGTCCTAGAGTGAAGTCCTAGAGTCGGAAAGAGAAGTGTGGGCAGATCACCAGCCACCACAATACAAGCCTAGTGCTTAGTTTGGGGCTAGATCGCTCCGCCCCCCATAAATATTTGGTATAGCGGATACAGATATATAATATCTTCTCTGAAAATTTTAACTTTCTAGCTATCACAAACTGAATCACAATATGCTATACTAGCTGCGCCCGCGGTGTCACCCGCGTAAGTCCCGATCCAGCGGGATTTACGGGATCAAAAGTAGCCTATGTTTTTCTCCCAGATCCTATCTATCTCTATAAGGTCAACCAGGGGAAATGCGACCAATGGGGGAAATGCGACTAATTCATTTTACCGGACTTACAATTGTTCTATTGATAAAATCGCTATCTAGTCACGATATTAGAAGATATTTCTCCTATCACGATTGGCGATTTTTTCAATATAACAATTGTAAGTCCGGTAAAATGAATTAGTCGCATTTCCCCCATTGGTCGCATTTCCCCAGGTTGACCTTATCATCAATATCGGTTCAGCGGTTTAGGCGTGAAAGCGTAACAGACAGACAGATAGAGTTACATTCGCATTAATAATATAAACTTAAGCAAGCATAAAAGCATTAGTAAGATATCACGCACGCACGGTTTAGTTCATGATATTAAGTAAACGTGAAGTCGCATCATTTTAAATTTTCGCGCGCATTGGTAGTGCGCGTTCTGAAACAACATTTATAAAAACAATGTGCTAGTTTCTGTTTTCGTTTAATGAAATAATAATTATTATCAAAAGTTAGTGTAATATATAACTACCACAAGCGCACCATATAACATGATTTTTTGTTTGTATTTTTTTAATTAAAATTATAAAAAGGTTTAGACTTCATATATTACAAAAAATTGTACATAATATTCTTTCATACAAAATTAATAGATGAACACATTATTTCCGAACGCATCTTCAACTGTCAAAAAGTACTATGACATAATCGCTTCGTGAACGCAAAGTAGTGTTTATCTTTGATTATTTTAGGGAATTAGTTAAAAAAATAAATGTAATTGTGTGTTTTAACTATTCTGAGCTATTTTACAAAACCATGTCGTACACTCTAGCTCGTCAATTGCGCCGTACGGCTGCAATATCGCAAATAATTCGCAGTGAATCTACCATGTCGATCCTTACTCAAGAAGAATACATTTTCCGGCCTCCAATACCTCATTGGAGCAAAGTTATTAAAGAAGCAGAGAAGATAGTTGGATATCCGACGTCTTTCATGAATTTACGATGGCTTTTGAGTGACGAATTCGCCAATCTAGCGATGCATTTGCGCAAAGTTGTAAGTACCTAAACTTTCCGATTTGTAGGCTATTTAAAGTTAAATTCTTATTTAAATTAACTGGAACTTAATTAGAAATTGTCTATTTCGTGTACTGAAGCCATAAAACTATTGCACATCTTGTTAATTATAATTAGAGAAGAATTATTAATTGAATTTATTATGTAATGGATTGTCATTTACCTCGCGATCAATGCAAGGTTAGGTATCTACCTACTCACTTACATTTCCTTGTATTTACCTGTTTCCTGCCCTTGGATAAAATTATATGATATTACGATACCTCTATTTGTTGTATGAAAGAAGGTCAAGCTGTCAAAAAAATGTTTTTCAATGCAAATTACGGCCAAATACAGAAACGCTACTTAAATTTTGAGGGCTATTTATAATTGAGCATCTTCTAAAATGGGATTTTTTTGATTCTAGGATTTTAGGTCACTAAAAATGTATGATAAGATAATAAGTTAAATATGACTTATCAATATCTTAGATACCTATAATATGACACAATGCCATTTGGCTTCGAAATTTAAAAAAAAACTTTCTTTTGCAGGTTGATATAAACCATCCCATAGTAAAAACTGCCAAAACATTACTCTACAATGAGCACAACAACCTTCAACCCTGGGGTCTTATAATCTTACTCCTGTCAAAGGCAGCAGCTCCCAAAGACTCCTCGCTCCAATCCAACACCATCATGGAAAACCAACGCATACTCGCCGAACTAACAGAAATGATTCGCACGGGTCACTATATACACCGAGGCCTTTTAAACATACCACTAAGTGAAAGAGACAACAATTCTGACACAGCTATATTCGCCAACAAGATTGCCATTCTTATCGGTGACTATTTACTAGTAACAGCAAATGGAATGCTAGCCAGACTTAAAAATCAAGACTTGTCGTACTTAATATCAACTGCGTTGCGAGATTTAAGCGAAGGAGAGTTCTTTGGGCGTCGTGATGCTCAAAACATGCCTTTACCAGGTCGACCTGTCCCGGAACGAAGCGATACATACACGATAACCAGTGACACATTACCTTTACAAGTGTTAAATACTTTAGGGTCTCCGAAACGAGAGTGGACGCTAAGAACTATGTATAACGGAGGTTCTTTGTTCGGACGGGGCTGTCAAGGAGGGTTACTACTCGGTGGTTTAAGTGTAAAACATCAAGAAGAGGCTTTCAAATTCGGCTCTCATTTATGCTTAGCATGGCAGGCAGCAACGGAATTCCAAAAAATAAATTCAACAAAAGAAAACTACTCTTTAGTCAGCGCACCTGTATTATTTGCTTTAAACAGTAATCCGGACTTATATAGTTATTTAGAAGGGAACAGTAATATTAGTGATATAGATCTAGATGGTTTTAGAGAGGAAGTGTTGAAAACTGATGCCGTAAGCCAAACGAGGCAGCTTTACGAAGATCATGCAACAGAAGCGGTGAGGTATTTAGAAATATTTGGTGATAGCGAACCCGTTAGAACTATTAAGAGGCTAATAAAAACTTTATAGGTAAATAAATATGACTTCTTTGAGGCTTTTTTTAATGGGAAGACAATTTTTTAAATGATTGATTAAGTAATAAAATTGATTGTGGGACTAATAACATAACCCTACCTTGATAGTTGGATTATAAATAGGGTCAAGGACTTAGATATTTAATAGTGGGTTAAAAAAATTGTATCTACTCATCCTTTCATACCAAAGTTATGTATGAGACCGTTTTTTTAAGATTATTGTTTGTGATTTTTAATCATTTTGGAAAAAGGGAAAACCATACAACATGTATCTAAGTTTTTACCTCGCATTTTATGTATACTTTAATTAAAATATTAAGTCCGCTTGCGCCAACCAGAGTTAGTTTTTATACCTTGAGCATAATTTAAGTGTCTTAAGGGTCGTTTACACAGTGCGAGCTAGCGAACGAGTCAGCCAGCCAAGTAGCAGGACGAGCTACTAGCATACGAGAAGCTGTCTACTGGCTAGGCAGTAACTCGCATGCTAGGTTGCACAATCTATCTGTTAAGAATGTTAGTGGGGACAACCCCAAAAACTTTTTGGACATGGGCATAATCCCCACTGGTGGGGTAGAAAGTAGGGATTATGAATGACATACCATATTTTAAAGACATAATCACCACCAATCAGGATTAATATTTATTCCCAATTGTGGGAAAAACGAGTTTGTTTTTTAAAACTGTCATATTCCCCACTGATGGGGTCCCCATCAGTGTTGGGGACCGTTTAGTGGGGATTATGACTTAAACCGGCGCGGCGTCACTTACGAGTTACTCGTACGTGCGAGTACTATGTTATGTAGAGCTAAAGCAAGTTACTGGCGTACGAGTAGCTGTCTACTCTACTGGCTAGGCAGCAGCCCGCACGCTAGCTCGCACCATGGTAGCTCGCACTGTGTAAGCTTTATAACTCTATGGTTACTAACTAACTAACTGGCCAGCGATAATGGGGTTAAGTAACTTTAAGTGTGCTGTGCAGTATTGTTGAAAAAAATGTGATTGTTACAAGTTAGTTATAATTTTAAGAGTAAGTTAAAAATAAAGTATAAATGGTTTTTTTTTTTGTATTTGTTTTATTTTTTGTAGAACTTGCAGAAGTTGACTTGCGCGAACGTTTACACGTTGCAAGTAGCTTGGGCAAGTAAACTTATGCAAGATTTAACCTGAGGATACACATGCCCGTAAATCGGGAAAGTAGCTGGCATGTACGCGTAACTAACGTAGTGCGGATTTTGCAATATTTGCAAGTATACTGGCATGCAAGTTGTGCGTCACATCGAGTCAGCTACTGGCATGCCCGTAGCTATCGCGTCTTTTCGTACCAGTTTGGCAGCCCCCACGTCCCCTACCCCAACGGGCATGCAAGTAAGTCAAATGTTGTGCTAGCTACCTACATGTATGCCAGTTAGTGTATACCACTGAAATGAAAACTATACAAGAACGCTGGAATTGGTATACCATACAAAATGACATTAGAACTTTGTGCCGATATGATAAGCGTCATGTTGCGCTGTTGTCGCGCGTTTTCTTTTGAAAGTGATAGTAACCGTCCATGGCGAAGGTCAAATAGGCACAAAATTCAGTGCGCTATGACCTGTCCAGCGACTTGTACAATGGAGGTCAGTGGTGTATACACATGACAGTAGCTGGCACTTGCAAGGAGCTGGTATGATAGTATGCAAGCTACGGGCATGTGTATTATTGTGTATCCCCAGCTTTATTGCCACTGGACACCACGACTTGTGCTAACCCTCAAGTTCGTTAAACCACAAAATAGTGGAGAAAGATTAAGAACAGTAATAACGATACAAAATTTAAAGTTCTGAATGATTGAGCGGTGTTGGTCTAGTGGTAAATACCCCGGCTTTTATTCCGAGTGTCGTGGGTTCGAATCCAGGCCGACCGCGCACCAATGTCTTTTCTTTAAGAAAAAAGTATGTGCGCTAATAACATCGCTCTTACGGTGAAGGAAAACATCGTGAGGAAACCGACATGTCCTAGGACTCACCACGGTCCGAAGACTTGGGATATTCAGTGTTTTCTATGTATCATATGTATGTATTTACAAAAAAAAAAGTATAATATTTAGTATATCCGTTGTCTAGTACCCATAGTACAAGCCTAGTGCTTAGTTTGGGGCTAGATTGTGTTGTGTGTAACGTCGTGCAATATTTATTATTTATTTATTGACAGACTGAACTTTTTATCAACGCACAGCCCAAACCTTTCTGGACCTAGATTTTGGAAATTTGGAGAGGGTGTTCTTTATAAAGAGGAAAGATTTGTATTTTTGTGTGTGTGTGTGTCTGTATGTTTGTAATTAATATAAACTTAAACTCAAAAACTACTGGGCTGAATTCAAAAAGTCTTTTACCGAAAGAATCTACATTATTACGGATCGGGACTTATGCGGGTGAAACTGCGGGACGCAGCTAGTAACTAATAGGACGTTAATTAGTTATTCCAAGAAAAGAAATATCGTGAATATAAACATATTTAATTATTAAAATTAATTTACTCGAGCCATTTGTAACCACAATCCACTTAGCACACAGCTGCTAAATCACGAAACATGTATTACCAGAGATAAATAAATAAATATTCTAAGCACAATTCATTTCTCGATATACTCAATCGCTTCCCCATGGATAGTAAGCGCCATTTTCTGCAGCGAATTCCTCGCATCTTCCACCGAAAACTTCTCACTTAACCTCAAAATGGCTGCCAACTCATCATCAAGAAACAACGTCAAATACTCCATAGCCCGCGTTCCTCGGACTGCGTAATACAACTGCTTATACTCCACTGGTTTATCGTCCATTTTGGACTCCACGATATGCCCATATAACTGAGGGTACTCCCATAAGGCTATGGTGACTGGTGCTCCGACTAAGGAGTAGGAGTATGGATGAGTGAAGAAGTCTTTAATGTCTAAATAGAGTTGCCAGAGTAAGGATAAATGGCCTCCTAGTTGGTATGCAGCTTTCTCCATGTCTTCGGGAAGGTTGGCTAGCTTCATGGCTCCTTGGCAACCTTTGGGATGAAATAGAAGTGATTGAGGCTGTTTTATAATGCTAAGCTTTAAAACACGAGTGTGTTAAATAAATATGTAAATATGTACATATGTACACTGAACAAAGAACCACGCATTTTACGCAAGAGTAGTTTGTTTTTTCCGAGATGTTAGAAAAATGAACATGAAAACATCTACCATATTATCTTCTTTCTTATCTAATATATAAAATTTCCATGTCACAGTGTTAGTTACCGTACTCCTCCGAAACGGCTTGACCGATTTTTATGAGATTTTGTATACGTATTCAGTAGGTCTGAGAATCGGCTACTATCTATAATTTATAAGGCAAAACAACGTTTGCCGGGTCAGCTAGTTATTTATATTATCTACTAAATTATCAACGTAGAGCCCCAAACCGCTGGTCGTAGAGGCATGAAATTTGAGTGTTGTGTGTGTTTTTTGTGGTTGTAAGTTTCCACTAAGGAAGGTATTTTGGAAAATCCCACGGGATCGGGACTTCGGTATATTCGGGATATTCGGGTGAAACCGCAGGACTCTGCTAGTGTTAGTGTAGGTTAACTACCATCTTTGTATTCGTACCTTTCCCGAGAATGCTTCCCGTATTGAGCATGGTACGTAGGATCCATTCATCTTTCCCGTGTCCCAGGAACTCGCTGGAGCCAAGTTTGCCGAGGTTGTCCTCACTTTCCCAGTCGTAACGGTGTGTTTCCACTTCGTTTGTACCTGATTATAATTATTATTATTTAAACTAATAAAATAGCACATTTTAGGGTTCCGTACCTGAAGGGTAAAAACGGAATACTTTTACTAAGACTCCACTGTCTGTACCTCACCCGCTATACAGCTGATGGCCAGACATTTGATTATTTCACAGATGATGTACCTATTTCTGTTGCCGCTATAACAACAGATACTAAAACAATAGAGTAAATATTAATATTAATAATTAATATTAATAATATTAATTAACTATTCGCTCGCCCGACTCGCACTTGACTGGTTTAGTTATTTTAGGAAATTATGTGTCAAGTGGCGACTGTGTCCAGGGAATATTTTTATTTAGTTCACTTTAGGGGTTTGGTCGTGGACTCTTATAAATGTGTTTTTTTGTGTTTATTCTTACAAATTTGTTTTTTTTTTGTGAAATTTATTCCTTTAAATTTGAATGTGTAGACAGACTATCCCACCTTTCGGCGAAGTAGGCACTGGATTGTTCCTGTCATCATGTTTCCCAAAGAAGTCACCTTCAACCAGGTCCCGAAGACCTGAGGAGATCAGCTCCAAGACATCGTTGTTTCTTAGACCTCCCAGGTGTTGAAGGCACTTGGCCAAGAGGTAGTCCCCTAAAAAATGTCATTTAACATCTAACGACCTGTGTGGCGCGTTGGGGGAAGGGCCGACTGCAATGCAGAAGGTTGCGAGTTCGATTCCCGCCGGGTGCAGGTATTTATGGTTAAAGTAAATATTTGTTTCTGGTCTGGGTGTTTTCTATGTATCTATTTACAAGAAAAAAAGTAGGTATAGGTATCCGTTGTCTAGTACCAATAATACAAGCCTAGTTCTTAGTTCGGGGCTAGATTGCGCTGTGTGTAGCGTTGTGAAATATAAATGTATATCTTTTTAGGGTTCCGTACCCAAAGGGTAAAATCGGGACCCTTTATTAAGACTCCACTGCCCAGCTGTCTATTACTGTATCTCTATCTATCTGTATCTCATGAACCGTGATAGCTAGATAGTTGAAATTTTGACAGATCATGTTATTTCTGTTGCCGCTATAGGAACAAATACTAAAATCAGAATAACTTTAATTTTTAAGTGGAGCTCCCATACAAATAACGTGATTTTTTTATTAACGTTGGGAGTTCCCCAGGGTTCGATGTTAGGTCCAACTCTATTTGTAACATATTGCAAAGACTTTGTATAACTAGAAAAATAAATATTTCCTCCCTACATCAAAACTATATAGATTCTTCTATATTTACCTTCTCCATCCAGAGGTTACCTGGAAGAAATCGCGATAAAGGTCGCCCATTTGTACAACGTTTTACTTTCTGTGTATTTTTCTTACCTTTGCTGTTTATTAACTGTATTCATTGTTTCTTGTGCATTATATCTAGGTATCTATAGATTACCAAAACTGACCGGTCAACAGCACGATCTTGTTCCCGTATAACAGATCCTTGTATTTGTCCCCATGTCTCTCTTTCTCCTGCAAGTTGACCATCGTTTTGTGAATCATGTGGCCTGTCCGTTTCATCTCGACTATCTCGGCTAAGGCCCTTTAAATCAATAACAAATACTTATTAATAAGAAGACAGAGTTAATTGCCATTACAAATTAAGAACATTTTGAGACTTACAATTATTAAGTATTAAATAACGGGGTCTCGTTAACAAGCCAAATTGAAATTACTGGCAAAATATCGAGCTCCGATAAAAAAACAAATTTAAACATGGTGAAGACCCGGTTATTTAATAATATTAGGTATATGTAGTGAAAACAACTACTTATGTAAGTTTAAAATCGTATTTTGATACTTGTTTTCGCGAGAAACTAAAATGCCAATATATTTTTATCATATTTACGCAGAACCGTGATCCTCATACACCTAACAGGTACCATAGAGCTCGCAGTATCTATATAAGGAATATAAATGCGAAAGTAGCTATGCCTGCCTATCTGTCTGTCTGTTACGCTTTCACGCCTCAACCGCGTAGGTTGTATAGAAATAGATGGGATCTTGGAGAAGGACGTAGACTACTTTTGATTTTGATACTTTTAATGCAACCGGAAACATCGCATGGGAAGAACAACAAACCTTTGTGAGTGCAGAACTCCAGAATCGTACTGGTCCCTCATAAAGTCCTGGGTACTGAAGCCGGCAGCTTTCGACACCAGTAAGATGGTCAACCCGACAGATTGGAGGTTGCTTTTTGAGCCGATTAGCAAGTTCTTCGCTGATTTCAGAAGTGGGTGGTTTGTGCCAACCTGCGCCGTGTAGAAAGGGATATACTTGTGTTATTATTTTTTTAATATTAGGGACCTACCTACTTATTTTGATGGTAGGTATAAGTGACTAAGAGATCTGGGGGAGACTAGACAATCGGGTGTGCGTCAGCTTGGCCGGACCATACAATATAGACTTACACCAAACTACGGTCATTATTTAGTACCTATTTGGTACTAATTGATTCCTTTGTTCATATAATATTATTACTTAGTATCTAGGTGATTTCGAAAATATTACACGCTCCACGTTATAATATGTATGTATACATGGCAAGATTTTGCACCTTTATGGTATGGCATATATTTTATGCACAGTCCTAGGACGCTCTAATAAAAGTAATTTAAAAAAAAAGTATAGTGCCTGCTAAAATGTATTAGCAAGTAGGTAACTGAACCTTATAACAACAGAGCCCAAACTGCTAGTCCTATAGAAACTTGAAAGAACTCTTTCTTAGCGGATACTAAGGGTTTTTGGAAAATCCCGCGGGATCGGGACTTATGCGGCTAAAACTGCAGGATTCTGCTAGTAATACTAACCAGTTTCCTCAAATGTATAGCAGTATTGGCGATCTCATCGTTGAACAGCCATCGAAGACTCAAGAACGAGGGGGGGTAGCCCACGATTTGTTCCGCCTCGGATACCACGTCGCGCCAGTCCAGCTCCTCGCGGCGACCAGCGCTGGGGCCCCAGCCGGAGTAGCTGTGGGGCCTGGGATAACGAAGCTTTTTAGGTTTCCGTACCCAAAGGGTAAAACGGGACCCTATTACTGAAACTCCGCTGTTAGTCCGTCTGTCACCAGGCTGTATCTCATGAACCGTGATAGCTAGACTGTTGAAATTCACAGATGATGTATTTCTGTTGCTGCTAACATAACTATGTATAACCATCGACGGGGCTATTCTCTAAGAAAAAACAACATAGATCCGATGTAGAAACCTGTGAAGTTCCAGTCGACTTTTCTAAAACTACGT
The DNA here is from genome assembly GCA_958496205.1 of Idaea biselata. NCBI lineage: Eukaryota > Metazoa > Arthropoda > Insecta > Lepidoptera > Geometridae > Idaea > Idaea biselata. The sequence goes on from OY292402.1 coordinate 12,742,823, forward strand.
TGAAACATGTGAAGTTAACTCGCTATTCTGCAAGCCTATGGCGTCACACAAATATTACCAAGTTTTGTGGTAAAACGGTCAAACGCTCATCTATTGCGTGTATAATAAAACCATCTGTTTAAGTTAGAGAACCCCTGGTCTTACAGAAAGGTCCTGGGAGGTAAGTATTACCTACTTTAGGAAGTAGGTACCAACTTTGAGACTCACAATGTTCCGCCCTTATTTTCCACAGCACAAAAATACAAATATTTTAACACACTTTCTGGGGATCTTCCAAGTTTGTTAAGTGCTTCTTTTAATATTCCTTTTGAAAACATTTTCATTCGGTTATTTTATAGTTAGGGGTAGGAATCAAAGAGTTAATTTTAAAATATCGGATTTTAATTTTGAATATTTTATTTACTTATTTAAAAATTCATATCTGACTGAAGCTGAAGTTTATGAGACATTGAAAGAAAGATGTGACACTTATAAAAAAATACTATAAAATTTGTATAAGTTATTGCGTCTTTGATTTGCATAATATTTGCATTGCATTTTGTAATAAAAATAAAAACAAGTATATAACATAAAATATTATAATCATAGTTGCATGCGATAATAAGAAAAAAATGTTATCCTGCGGGTTCTGCAAGGATACCTTGTATCGCAGAACCCTAGATGAATTAGGTACTAATTATAATGTATTGAATTGAAACTATTGAAAAAAGAAATGTGAGGCCACCATGCTTGGAAATTGACCTAAAGAAACTATTAAAAAACGCTAAAATCTTCATAATGCTTGGTTGGGTTGGCCAAGTACCTACTTTTTATCTTTAGCCATTTATTTAAAAAAAACATAACAGTCATATTTTTTTTTAATATTCCAACGTTTGCTAAATGTCACCGTAGTCAATGCGGCATGTATCCGATCGTGCGTCGTTTCCCGCGCACGCATCACCCATTATCAGACGCATTTTACTTCCGGTGACATTTAAATTTCGAATTTTCTTGTTTTGTCTGTAATAAATATAATATTTTTATTAAAATTTATTACAAGTGTGAGGCCTTAGTTTATTAAACGACGTGGTTTTAAACTTCAAAGTTAGAATAAAAGTGCAAAGGTTTTAGTTAAGTAGGTAGTTAACTTAATTGTAATTAAAAAAAAAAGATCACTTTTTAAACTAATACCTATTCCACGGGACCGGGTACCGGGACTTACCTGAGTAAAAACGCGGGGAGCAACTATCAATAGAAGATTACTCTATATAAATAAACTAGCTGACCCGGCAAACGTTGTTTTGCCTTATAAATTATAGATAATTAAATTTTTCCTGAATTTTCTTTGCTATAAACCTCACGGAGCCCGAGACCTTTCCAACGAATGCAAAACCGTGGAAATCGGTTCGTGCGTTCTGGAGTTATAGCGTCAGGAAGGAAAACCCGACTTATTTTTATATAGTAGATGTCTTCAAATATGCCTAAATTACGCAATACGCTACTAGCTAGCGTCCGGCGGTTTCACCTGCGTAAATCCCGATCCCCCGGGATAATCCGAATCAAAATTATATTATATCCCTAGAATCCTTACACTATCCCTATGAAAATATTTCATTTAAGGGATAGTGTAGGTATAAACAAACAAATATACAAACAAACTTTCGGATTTTTTATTGAACTATTATTTAAATGCGAAAGTAAAACTTTGTCTGTCTATCTGTATGTTACGCTTTCACGCCTAAACCGCTGTATTGATGAATTTTGGTATAGAGATAAAGAGGACCGGTTACTTTTGATCCCGTAAATACCGCGGGATTGAGACTTACGCGGGTGAAGCTGCGGGCGCAGCTAGTATTAGATATGGGGTCGGTCGTCGTCGGTCGGTATACATTAACATTGAACACAGCACTTCTTTAAAAGAATTATTTAAATTCTAATATCGAAAGTACTGCCTTCGGCTAAACCAAAGTTGATGCAATTAAAAATACGCGCGCTGTAATTAAACGAAGGGTTTAATCGCTCCAAATTATACCACTATAGCTTTCAACATTTGAATTCTGTTGTTTTTATGCATATTTCAATGTGTGTTATCAAACAATTATACAATTTTGGAATTAAATGAGCACTTAGGTGTAGTTAGACAACATTTTAGAGGGTTTTTTTTAAATAGTTAACCAGCTGCGTGCGTCCCACGGTTTCTCTCTCAGCCCTTACGCGAGAGAAACCATGGGACCGTCCTTTGGGAATATCGGGATCTAAAGTAGCCTATGTTGCTCCTCTATAATGTAGCTCTCTATTGGTGACAGATTTTTTTAAATCGGTCCAGTATTTTTGAAGCCTATTCGTTACAAACAAATAATTATTTCCTCTTCATTATATTATTTATACTTATTGATAACATACGAAAATTAGAATAATTTATTTAGCCTTTCGTTTGACGCGCGGAAACAAAAAAATAATAATATATCCGGCTCGAAGGACCAATAAATATTTTGACCCACGTAAATCCATGCGGGAATATCGGGGTAAAAGGTAGCTTAATATAATAAATATTATTGTAATAATTAGGTAGGTACAACACAGGACACTAAAATCGCTCTGAAAGAAGTAATATGCAAACATGTCTGCTCCTACGTTAGAGGTGGTTACCTACTGTGCAGGACAGGCGCTAAAACTCAGTAAATTAATTAAAAACAGCGTAGTTCCCGACCAACCCAGCCAACGTTATTTTTACCTACGTAGGTACTCTACTTTCTTTAAGTTTTCAAACTCAAATTAAATCCATCAATAATATTTTTTGTTCTATTTTCAAATTTGAAGACAATGAATGGTGTTCAATTTACGAGCGCGCAGGCCAGTAAGCGCTTGACCACGCCCCACGATTAGCGTTCCAAATTTAAAACGTTATTTATTATCTACTAGCTCTGCCCGCGGTTTTATCCGCGTAAGTCCGGATCCCTTCGGAATATCCGGATCAAAAGTAGCTTAGGCTTGTATACCAAATGATGTCTATAATAGATATACTGCTTACCATCTTTATAAAATTTTATTAGTGAAAGTCTTAGAGAAAATAAGTTACATCCCTTGAAACTTTATGTGGTTCATCGTACCCTAACCTCTGCAACTCCATCTATCAATACATTCAAACGTTTGCTATTTACGTAGTTTACGTCGGCACAGTACCATCACAATGGCATATGCCTGTAAATAAAACAAGAACTAAACTCAGTTTTTGCTCGGATCAACATCTAGCGACATTTAAATGTGCCGGCGGCGCTTTTGCGTCCACCATTTGCATCCGAGATCGCGTTGATCGGCCATCTTGGTTTTTTTGCCGCCAATGCGACGGTGTTCGTAAGGTTTGTGGTGTACTGGGTTAAATCTTAGTCTATCTCTATTAGTCTATAATTTGCAGACTACGATTTGACACGTCTTCCTGAAGAAAAAAGAAATCAAACACAAAGAGCAAAAACGTCAGATTATACTTAGTCTGAAATTAAAAAAAACGTACCTACTGTAGAAAGAACTATACTTATTTGTATTCAAACTTGCCTGTTTTCTGAATATGGGCTTTGACAAGTCATACATGTGACTGTATAGTGTATAATACATGTAAATGACGTCAAATTATGGGGGTCTAGTCTTTTTTGAAGAAAATTAAAAATTAATAGAAAAAGCTCAGATACCATCAGACACTCATTTTCTAGTTTAGAGTGGATACGGTGGTCATTGTTCTAGCCGTGTAGCCCCGGCATAGAACAGCGCTACCCCATCTCTTCCCATGGGTGTCGTAAAAGACAGATCTGGGATCTAGGGGAGACTAGTAGTAGACTTGGAATTGCCCCCCGCGGTGGCGGGTAAATTGCTTGACCCCAGGAAGGTTTGGTGTCAGAATCATTTGTTCGTCAATATATTTCTTGTAACCCAGTAAAATTTTGAAAACTTTGTGGTAGAGTCTAATATAATAACATCTTACAGTGAAAAAACACGAACGAAACACAACGAAAACTTTAACCTACTCGTATTAAACATAAAGTTTTGGTGTACCTACCTACCTACTTCTGATCTCAGTGCACCACGAACATAACATGCAAAACATTTATTTTTACCTTTATATTCGGTAGCGGCTCCGCAAAGGAGTGCATTCAATTATTTCCAGTATTATTTCTGTTGTAAGGTGCGCGTCTGGGCCAGAGTGATGCCTATCATGCGGCCAAATATGTGGCTAATTGGCTGAATGGGAACGACGGCCGATGCCGAACTAAAAGTAACAAAAAAATGTATAATTACCGCGCTTTGTGTTGCTCTTTATTTCATTGTTTTTAAGTAAGATGCTTCGTTTATAAATTAATTTCGTTAGGTAGGTAGTTAAGGGGAAAGGATACCTACTCTTTCCTCTATACAAACTAAGTCGACTGTTTTCTCCCTGGATAAAGACATTAGAGAAAATATGTTTATGCGATAAATCAAATTACACATATTTGTATGACAGAATCAAATGTTTAATTTTTAAGCTTAGGTATATTACTTGTTCCCGGTGGGAATCACATGGTGATTTTTTCAGATAAATCTATTGAGTAAACATATAGATAAAATAAACTCCGCGTAGGTCTCCAGATGGCGCTAATCCTAGGTAGAACAATATGTAATTCTATCTACCTGTTTGTACCTAGTTGGAGTGGAAATATTACCGACTTATTGCTGAAAGAGACTACTTACAGACAACTTTAATACACATTCTTCTCATCTGAGTTGCGTCCCTCCACGACGTCACACAGCGTAATCTAGCCCCAAATTAAGCACTACGCTTATATACCTACTATGGTTTCTAGATTCTAGACAACGGATATACATATCATACGTATGTAATTTTTTTTGCATATACTTACATACGTATGATACATAGAAAACACCCATACCAGAAACAAATATTTATTTTTAAGCATAAATACCTACTTGCACTCGGCGGGAATCGAACTCGCAACCATGCATTGCACAAAGCATGCACAAAGCATTGCAGAAGCCATGAAAAAGAACCTATTTAAAAAGATAATGCCGCACTTTGTGCTTCATGTACCTAAATGTAGGTACATATACTTTGTGCTAGGTACTTACCTATTTAAGTTTAGGTACCTACACTTTAATATCTAATATATAAAATTTCCATGTCACAGTGTTAGTTACCGTACTCATCCGAAACGGCTTGACCGATTTTTATGAAATTTTATTTTCGTATTCAGTAGGTCTGAGAATCGGCTACTATCTATAATTTATAAGGCAAAACAACGTTTGCCGGGTCAGCTAGTAATATTATAAAGAGGAAAGATTTGTATTTTTGTGTGTGTATGTTTGTAATGAATAAACTCAAAAACTTCTGAATCGATTTCAAAAATTCTTTCACCAAAAGAAAGCTATACATAATTGAGGAGTAACATAGCTACTTTTGATCCTGATATTCTCACGGGATCGGGCCTTACGCGGGTGAAATCAAGGGACGCAGCTAGTTGTTTATATTTTTGTACCTATATCTATCTGTTGTTATTTATATGGTGTGAATTATATCCGACTAATAATAGTATATTTTGAGTGTTAGGTATGCGACCCTGCTCGACACACTGTCGATGGTAATGATGTTGCTAATGAGGGACTTGTGGACGAGAAATCCGACACCACCTTGGGACTGTTGGTCGCCCTTACGGTAGAAAAGCAGGTTACTAGATTTCAGAGTTATCGTGTCCTGGCCCTCTCTACGGACTTCAGACAACCCCAAAATATCCCACCGTAACTTGCTCAGTTCTTCTTCCAGCTCAACAATCTTCTCGTCAGTCCTCAAAGTGCGTATGTTGTGTGTTGCCAGGGCCAGTTGTCTTTTGGATTGGTAGCCGGGCGACTGCCGGGGATTCTTAGCACCCCTAGCCCCGCCGTTACCGAGACCGCTACCGTAGTCCGGGCTAGCGGGGCTGCCGGGGACTCGGGGCCGTTTGTTGCACTTTCTGTCCATAAAGGGATTTGCCAATACTCGCCACGCTTGGCAGGCGGGTTGGCGAGCGCAGTATAATTTGTATTATGAACAAGAAGGTGCTGCTGCCCATCTTCTGCTATATTTCCCTTAGTCGGTTTTTACGACACCCACGGGAAGAGAGGGGGCAGTGCTATTCGTAACCGACACTGCACGGCACTTTCTCGAATGGAGACCGCGGATCGGAAAGCGCAGCGTTGGACGTCCACCAACGAGACGGACGACTTAGTTAAGGCCGCGGGTTCACGATGGATGCAGGCCACTTATGACCGAAGCATCTGGAAATCTATGAGGGAGGCTTATGTCCAGCAGTGGACTTCTTACAGCTGAAATTATGATGATGAATAATAGTATAAAGATTGAAGATGTGTGTGTGTGTGTGCTTTTGATGCTCCTTCACGTAAAAATCATCACTAAACCGATTACGAAGAAAGTCGGCATGCATCAATTTGTCTGATTTCATTATGCCATTGTTTTTACAGTGTGCTTATCCAAATAAATGTTTTTAGATTAGGAGCCTGTAGTTGGTAATCTTACCTCATCGAGTACCAAGTGGAGACTTATATGGTGGAAAGAGTAGTAAAAGTTATGCCTAAAAAACTCGGTCAGCCGCGATTCAGCCTGGGCCCGTCTGAACTCAGCCCGTTTTTAGGGGAGCAATCGGGGGTGGAACCTTACCTCATCTAGTACCAAGTTGGGACTAATATGATGGAAAGAGTAGTAAAAGTTATGCTAAAAAAAGTCGGTCAGCCTCGAGTCAGCCTGGGCCCGTCCCTACTCAGCCCAGTTTTATGTTGGTATACTAAAACTTAGACGCTTAGTTCTGTCTGAGAGACTGTAACTTCGCATACATATACCTTATAACTACGCAATCAAAGTTGAGAAATAAAATTATTAAAAAATAGTTTCTGTAGAGTAGCTCCCGTACATGTAAGATGGGGATTTTTTTTTAAATTCGCGTCTACCCCATCATGTGGGATATCGTTAGAAAGCTTTTTAAAAAATATTGTGGGTCTTTTAAAACCATTTTTCATTTAAGGGTTCCGTTTGCGAAATACTGATCTTTAAAATGTTACTATTTTCAGAGTGATATTTCGCTATTATAATATCAAATCATAGGATGAAACTATTATGGTAAGGTAAATGTGTAACGTCGTGCAATATTTATCCCGATATTCCTGCGGGATTGGACTTTCGCGGGTGAAACCAGAAGGCGCTGCTAGTTGCTTTGACGACCTCTGTGGCGCGTCGTGCGAGAGCGCGACTGCAATGCAGGAGGTTGCGGGTTCGATTCCCGCCGGGTGCAAGTATTTATGCTTAAAAATAAATATTTGTGTCTGGTCTGGGTGTCCTTCTATGTATAATATGTATTTATTTACAAAAGAAAAATAAATATAAGTATTATATCCGTTGTCTAGTCACCGTAACACAAGCTTAGTCGCTTACCACGGGGCTAGATGGCGCTGTGTGTTGTTCACAGAATTTTATTTATTTATTTATTTAGTTGCTAAGCCAATAAATAAATAAATAAATAAACTATTATACTTTTTTTTTGTAAATACAAACATATCATATGATTCATAGAAAACACTGAATATCCCATGTCTTCGGACCGTGGTGAGTCCTAGGACATGTTGGTTTCCTCACGATGTTTTTCCTTCACCGTAAGAGCGATGTTATAAGCGCACATACCTTTTTCCTCAAGAAAAAGACATTGGTGCGCGGTCGGTCTGGATTCGAAGCCACGACTCTCAGAATGAAAGCCGGGGGTATCTACCACTAGACCAACACCGCTCGTAGAACGAGAAAATAGAACAATAGTTACTTGACAGTAACAATAGTTACTCGTAGAAAATAGAACAATAGTTACTTGACTATGCATAATTTATATCTACAATCTAGCTATCTGGGATATATCTATCATACAAAGTTTCATAGCAATCGTTCAGTAGTATTTGCGTAAAGGAGTTACAAAACTCGGTTACTTACTTACACACAAACTTTAACATTTATAGTATTAGTAGTATTCGAAACCACGACCTTCAGATCAGATCGAGGGGGCATTCACCACTAGACCAACACCGGTTTAGGTTTAATTAAGAAAACATAATAAGAGTAAATATTTATTGAATTGTGCATATGTAGGTATCATAAAACATGAGAGTATCGTCTGACAATGTCCCTGTAGAAAGCGAACACCAGATCGCTTGCCGACCGACATTTCTCCAAACCATCCTTGTAGGCAGCCTCGCTGAAACTGCCTTCCGTGAAACCTGAAACAAAATTATTTAAGTTAGGTAGTAGTAATGGTAGTGGTAGTGTTATGTAGTAAGTATATCCGTTGTTTAGTACCCATAGTACAAGCCTAGTGCTTAGTTTGGGGCTAGATTGCGCTGTGTGTAACGTCGGGCAATATTTATTTTAATATTATAAAGAGGATTGTTTGTTTGTTTGTACCAAATAGGCTCCGAAACTACAGGACCAATTTCAAAAAATGAAAAGCTAGGTTAACAAGGAGTAACATGGTCTACTTTTGATCCCGATATTCCTACGGGATCGGGACTTACGCCGTTGGAACCGCGGGACGAAGCTAGTATCATATATAACAGTAGTCCACAAACCTGCAAGCAAGCTTCTATCTCGACTGTCAAACACAAAGGTCATGTGAGAGGAGGCTCGGTCAAGGTCTGAGCGAGTCGGCTCCAGGGTCACGTTGCTGGTGTCATTGATGCAGCAGGATACCGCTGCGAAGGTGCTGCGCATCATCACGCCGGAGTTGAGGAGTGCCAGGCAGCAGCAGTTCAGGGTGCATGATAGGAACTGGAAATAAATAAACATTTAAGATTGTATAGTTTCGCTGAGCCTTTTCCGCACTTAGCCTCACAATTGGGCCATTGTACAAGAGGGCTTAAGACGCCTCGACGGGAGCCTACCCCGCATTGGCGAATATCCCATGCCTTCGGACCGTGGTTTATCCTAGGACATGTCGGTTTCCTCACGATGTTTTCCTTCACCGTAAGTAGCGATGTTTATAGCGCACTTAAATTTTTCTTAAAGAAAAAGACATTGGTACGCGGTCGGCCTGGATTCGAAACCACGACCTTCGGAATTAAAGTCGCGGTATCTACCACTAGACCAACACCGCTCTATTAGATTGTATGAATCCTATTTAATATTAAAAACGCAAATGTTTGCAAGTATATATCTATGTTTGCAGCTTTGTTACTTCTCCACGTAAAAACCACTTAACCGATTGCGATGAAACTTGGAGTATAGATAGCTGGAGACCTAAAATAACACATAGGTTACTTTTAATCCCGATATTACACAGTAATCGGGACGTACGCGGGTGAAACTGCGTGGTGCTGCTAGTATGTAATAAAACTCATGTTTTCGATTATAATAGAGTTGCTTTTATTTTTAAATACTATGAATACGAATATAAATTATGATGTTGGAATTTATATTTTATATTCGTATTCATATTTGCTCAATCAGTAGTCTGTACCCAGCTGTAGAAGTTGCTCAATTTATAACCGCATGAGTCCATCTAGTGTAACTAATGTATGCAATAATTTAGTAATTATTGTAATTCTTACCCCTCCATGGTCTTCCAACTCCTGGACAGTAACAGTGATGCCGGAGCGAGGGTATACACTGCTCAGGATAGCCGTCTCACATGTCTGTTTTATTGCATGTTCTTTGTATCTGAAATGTTTTACAAGTACCTATTGTTCACTTTCCATAAAATTCAAAGTCCTGACTGATTGACTGAACTATATATCAACACACAGCCTAAACCTCTGGTCCCAGAGACATGAAATTTGGAGGATGTGGTCTTTGTAATGTGATCATCCTCATTTCTATCTGTAAGTACTAATATTATAAAGAGGTAAACTTGGTAACATTTATGTAGGTATGTATGTTGGGTAATCTCCAAAACCACTGGATAGATTTTAATGAAATTTAATAATAAGATACACTATAGGATAGGATCTTTAGGAGTTACATGGGCCACATTTTCTCCTCATACTTTCACAGGATAGGGACTTGCGCGAACCACAGGGGTCAGTTGTATCATATTAAATGAATAGCAAGCAAATGTAGGTTGGAGCAGTCATCAAGGAAGTCACGAAAGAACTTCTCTGTCATCCATCATTCTTTATTTAGATTGAAGAAAGTACAGGGTAAATTAAATGAAGTAGAAAAACATTAGCTTTTCCAAGTATTTTTCTTACCTATCTCCAACAGAAGGTTTGCCGCCTTTACTATAGAATAATACTTCTATTGTAGCCTTTTCAATGCTTTGACTTTGCATCTTGATGTCTAATGGCCCGTTCACGCTCGTCAAAACTACTGTGTCACCTGAAATTACAGTATTTATCATTGAAAATGTAACTTCAATAGGTTAGATTTTAAATATATGAAAAAGGTGATATTACGAAGTAATGTATCCGTAAATAAATATGTTACAGAATAAGCAAACACTACGGAATTTCTAAAACCAGGAAAGAATAGGTAAAATAAGTAAAAATCACCTTGTGATAAAATAGCAGAGCCATCCGATTTGTTCAGAAAATTCAGTTCACATTTCATAGGTTTTAGCTTGAAATCGGTAGATTCTGATTCTATTCCCATTGTGGCTGTTGTTTCAATTTTTTGTTGGGTTTATTTTCAGCTGTGTTTATTTAAATTAGAGCTATTTTTCAAGAAAACAAACTATTTCAAATTCCAAACAAATCGAAATCGATGGATTTTTTTATTTATTTATTTCGGTCTGAGACCGATATGGCCAATTTGGAACAGCCAGGGTCAAGTTTTAGAATATTTCAAGTTTCTTCATAATATAGTTTTGGCGTTGTACATCTTGTACATCTTGCCAGTATCAAGTATTTTGCATGAAATTAGCCCGATCGGGCCTATAGTTTCAGTCAGGGGCTATGGTAAAGCGGTGGCAACTTTACTATAACCTTCAAGGACCTTCGGCGCGAACGACGGAAAGTCCATGTTTAACACTCAATTTTGTTTTCACTACACTTGTGCACATTCACGGAGTTCCGTGAATTCAGTTGAATTGAATAAGATTCCACCAAAATTACACAATTTTACCGGGTTTACAACATAGTTTAACGAAAATAAAATTGGAGCACGACATGTTGTCTCCGCTTTCCCGCCGAAAAAGTCTCAAAATCGATGGATGAAAACACACATGTTTTTGACATTGACAGCAAAGCAACATTAACGTTACTCATTTCGTTCAAAAACGCTTGAGCAAAGAGGTGCAGCAGGGCCCATGGAAAAATAATAGGGCCCTTGAATGAGCAAAGAGGCGGTAAATTTAAATTAAATTCAAACTGTTTATTTTAATTTTGACTTTTGACAAATGTTATTTCAGAATAATATTTTGCACAACCCAACGCATTTGATCGATATTTTTAGAATCTACTTATTTTACTGAAAGATCGGATTCAAGAAGATACGCTGAATTATTTAAACAGCAACAATGTCGCAAACATTCTTGCTAGAGCCGGATATTATAGCGGCTACTGAAAATGTTATGCCCGATCTCAACAACGACTTGATTTTAGCCAAGAACTTCTTAAAACAACAGAGTGCGGCTACTGGGGATACTTTGTAAGCAAAAACTAAATGTTTAGTAGTTCGGACTAAATTGCGCTGGGTGCATCGTCCTGTAATACTTATTAAAATAATAATAGATGTCATGACTTCCCAAGGTACGACCACCTAGTGGATGTAGTCCATAAGATCCTCTCGCAGAAACCTCCCGACGTAGTGGACAACTTCGAGCAGTACTCCTGGGAGGTGAAACAGGAGAAGTTCAGGCCAAACTTCGACCTCCTGAATGATATCTACTTGGATCCGCCACAGCTCTCTCTTATGAGAAGGGTGGATGACATGTTTAGGGTTGGTTATTTACTACTTGGTATCTACCAAAATCTGAATATTGTGATGTAGGTAGGTAGGTAAGTCCGTGTATCCCCGGTATAGAATAGGGTTACCCCGATTCTTTCCGTGGGTGTCGTAAAAGGCTACTAAGGGATCTCAGGGAGACCAGCAAACCTTAATTTCTTCCCGCGCGGTGGCGGGTAAACTGCTTGATCCCTTAGAGAGTTGTGTGTCGACCCCAAATAATTTGGGTTTTAGCCCCAAATAATTTGGGGTTTTAGTGGACCCCGGGCTCAAGGATCAAGGATCAAGGATGCAACCGGAAACATCGCTCAAATGCGAAGAAAATGGGTAGGTTGCGCTGACGCGCTGACGACCAGTTTCTTCATCCAAACCAAAGTTGACCGCCTTTTTTTAAACACGATGAATGTTTTGATCAACTGCCTCACCTCATGGTTAGTGATTATATGGTCTAAGACGCAGCACGCTCATCTGGAAAAAAGAAGACAGCAGTGGAACAAGATTAGTCCGTCTTCTTTAGTGGCTGCACCGGTCTACGTATCGGAACACGCCCTTAAACAAAATTTCCTTTGCAACGTTACTTTTGACTGTGAGGTACAATTTTAATAATGATGTTTGATTTGCCTGAATTACATGATGAAATACATACTTACATACATACCTATAGACTGCTAAAACATAACCCTTCCTTTTGGCTTCGCCGTTGTCTGGTAAAAACGAAGGAAAGAATAAAAGGAAGAAAGGGAGTTAAGGATTTTTGGGAAATTGGGATTTAGGTACTCGGCTAGAACTACGTGACATAGCTATAATAAAACATTTCACTCGTTGCACACCGACCATAGACCGTATACAGAAAGAAAGCTGGAAACTTATAAGCGCTTACCGCCGCTTGACAGCGCTGGTCCGTTCTACACAAAGGAAGCAGGTTGAGGCAGACCTCAGGCAATAGTAAATGGCAGCACCCAGCGCTGACCAGCGTGTGTTGAAGCTTGTCGGAACTTGTTGGCACCGTTCAGTGCTTCATATATTCTCCTGCGCGTGTCACCAGCGCTGTCAAGCGCTGGTAAGCGCTTATAAGTTTCCAGCGCTCTTTCTGTATACGGCCTTAGTATTTACAAAAAGTTTTGCGCAGACGGTGGCAGAGAAAACTAAAATAAAAGATGAAATGGGTGAAGAGGAACAAGAGCTGGATTTGGAAGAGGATAACTTCAAACCGAGAATAGCTGATATTATTGACCATAACTATTATTTCAGAGAGGTAATTAACATTATTTTAGGTTTTATAAATTCTTAAGTAAATAATAATAAGTATTAGGATGATAGGAAAGAAATAGTAAAGTAGTTTTCACTGAGAAAGTGTCAAATTAGAAATATTTAACAAGAATTTTTTTTATCATAAATCCTCTCGTGACAGCATTTCTCGTTGTAAAATATTTCTAATAGAATGCCTTGAGCAATAAAAGTACGAGTAAAACTAAAGACACTTTACTAACCACGCCTACAACACACATATAAAGAAATTCGTGCATGTGTCTGTAGGTGTCGTCTTTAGCTAAAATGTAAGTGTCATCATTGTGACTTACAAATATATGTGTAGGTAGTGTCAAATTTTCAAAAATGATTGTAAATTTCATTTAACAGTATAGTCTCCATTCTCTTTATTCATACAAACGTAGTTTAAAATTTCCTCCCTGGATAAAGACATTAGAGCAAATATGTTTATGCCATAAAACTTATATCTGTCATGACGGTGCATCTACCTTTTTCAAACCATATTCGTTTGAAATTCATGGTAGAATAAAGTTATAATAATGAACAAACAAGTATGATTTCAGGGTGGATACGGTCTACCAGACTACGAATGTTACGCAGTCTACATTTCACTCCAAATGTTAGGAATAAAAGAGCCGGTCTCAACAGTACGGTAAGTGAAACTCAACATAACATATAAAAAATACTAATAACAATAACAAAGGTGCCGAAGCCGAAGATCGTGCGAAGTGGAGACGTAAAAGTAGGAAAGCGGACCCCGGGCTCTCGAGAGAGATGCAACCGGGAACAACGCTCGGATGATGAACAATAACAAAGGTAAAACTAATGATGATTTGTTACTATCAGACACAATAATAATATGATGTTAAATATGTTTCAGATTCTTCGGCAAGATATTTGGGACGAAAGCAAATTATTACGTCGCTGAAACCGACTTGACAATAGAGGAACTAGATCGGAGGATCAGGGTATGTACAATTACAATAGATCGTAATCATCGAACGGTGTGGTAATATCAAAAAATAATAATTTTGTTCAGGAGTTTGATCTAAAAGACATGCCTGGCGAAGGTGAAGGGGCAGAAGAAGGACGTGTTGCAGAGGCAGAAGAACAAAAAGAAATAAGTTAGTAAGAATTAGTTATAATTGATGAAACTACTTATGTTGATAATCTAATTTCTTAAGTAGGTACGAATAATGTGAAAATATAATAATCTTCGGTTTTTACTCGAAAAATTAGTTTAATTCGAAAAATATAGACAAAAACATACAAATACGAGTACCTAATAGAAAATAAAAAATAAAACAATGTAAAATTGATTTATTTATGTATTAAACAGTGCCTGGTGTAATGAAAATTATTAAAGTTAAATAAATAGCAGTTTGTTATTTAGATGACCGGAACAAACTATCTATTGTTAAATAAGAATATTAACTTATAGTGGGCGAAGGAGAGATGAAGGAGGAAAAGCCAAAAGAGCCAGTTCCTCCAAAACTACCACCTGAACCTGTGTCGACTTGGCAAGCACCAGCTCCCATACCAGTGGAAAGGCCAGGGCAAGGAGTTAATAAGAAAGTAACCAATGTTTTATTTGTTCGACAATTTACTTAAACCATTTTTAAAAATAAAACAAGCGACTATTAAAAAAAACTATACACATTCCGAAAGAATTCTTGGCTTATTTATTACACAAACAGCGTGTTGCTTGAATGAAATGAAGGCAATTATACTTATTTTTAAAACTTATCAGTGTATTCTTATAAGTATCACTAACCGTATCATTTTCATTCTGACTGTTCTCAAGGTATTCTGGGTCTGCAACAACCCTGGTGAACCATGGATCTGTCTCCCGGATGTGACTCCAGACCAGATTCGTGTGTCAAGGCTGGTGGTACGATGCATGACGGGCGATTTAGACTCCGAGGTAAAGCTTAGATTTGACTAAGGCTTTTGATTTGGTAGACTATACATTAGATAGACATTAAACTAAGTAAAATAAATATTATTTGTAGGATTGTATAGATACCTGCGTTGGCGTACTTACTAGCTGGTTTTTCTTAATAGATTACAAAAAAAACTTAAATTTCACGAGGGTATTCCTCAGGGGTCAATATTAGGTCCGCTATCTATTACAATTTTTAGAAAGATAATTTGAAACGGAGATCTTATGCCTTATCATAACTGCTAATTATTTATATCATTAATGTGTATCTGTTTATCTTAGGTGATAACATTCCCACCGTTTGAAGGTACTGAGCGTAATTTTCTTCGGGCTCAAATTGGTCGTATTCAGGCAGCGACATCTATTTCGCCTCAAGGGTTCTTTACGTATGGGTCAGGGGAGGAAGAAGAAGACATTGATTTGGAAGAAGGAGCCGGGGATATGGATTTTAATCCAAATCCTTTCTACCAAGGCCACACCCTGAAGGACCTTTTAGACAAGAACCTTACGTACTGGGTACATCACGGGAGAAATATCCTGAAGCAAGGACGCACGCTCTGGTGGAACCCTAATGCTGGGATGGTTAGAATTGATTCTTTGATTAGGGAAAAAATGAATTAGGAAGATAGAAAGTCCTAGACTAGGTCGGAAACGACAAATTATAGGTTCTTTGCAAGAATGTTACACCGTAAACCTCATCGTCGCTTCCCATCAGATGGGGTGAGGTCAAATAAGAGCCTATATCTCGTGTAAAAAAATCACAATACCTACCAACTACATAGTTCCGACTTCCGACGTTTGACAACTACGATAACCTTACAATTTCTACCAATCCCAACTCAAAAAAACCACGTTAAAGAACTTTCAAAAAACTTTATAAACTACAGGAAGAAGGTCTTGAAGAAGAAGAAGACGAAGGTCCTCCACCAATAGAACCTGAAACAGGACCTTCTCTATTTACGACCCTGGCTGACGACACCAGGGTTGAAGGGCTAAACCCTTGGACTCCCAGGATCAGCAATCAACTGGCTCCAGATAGAGCAGTAGTCGTCATGAGGAGCACCGTCTGGCCTGGGGCTGTGGCCTATTCTACCAACGGCAAGTAAGTGCACTATAGGACATCGTAAAAGAAACTATTGAACTACCAGGATCAGCAATAGACTGGGTCCAGATAGAGCAGTAGTCGTTATGAGGAAATCTGTATGGCCAGGCGCTGTAGCCTATTCTACCAACGGCAAGAACACCAAGGTTTTATAGGTCAACGTGTAAGGAATCCTTGGACTTTAAGGATCAGGAAAACTGGTTCCAATTAGAGTAGTACTTCATGTACTTCACTTCTACGTCTGACCTGGCGCTGTGGTCTATTCTATCAACAGCAAGTAAGTACAGTAAGATTTTATAGGATTCCACGGAATTAACCCTTGAAGGATCAGCATTAAACTGGCTCCAGGCAGAGCAGTAGTCGTGTCATGAGGAACACCATATGGCCGATTCTACCAACGGCAAGTAAGTACCTATATTAAGGTTTTATAAGACACCATTGAAGGAACACTTGGACTCCCAAGGATCAGCAGTAGACTGGTTCCAGATAGAAGTAGTCGTGAGGAGCACCGTCTGGCCTGGCACCATAACACCATAGAGGTACTTGGGACTCTTTAGAAACAGGACTAAGCTTTTAAATGCAAGGTTTGAAGTTCACTCTGCCTTCTGTCTATTATATATTTGTTAGTCAGAGTAGCCGGAGAATGGCGTTAACTTACGAAAATTAACAATTCAGACTCACTGAGCTGAATGATGGCAGAATAAGCGTGTAACGTTGCGATAAAGTTTCTAT
Source organism: Idaea biselata (assembly GCA_958496205.1). Taxonomy (NCBI): domain Eukaryota; kingdom Metazoa; phylum Arthropoda; class Insecta; order Lepidoptera; family Geometridae; genus Idaea; species Idaea biselata. Next base: position 12,759,797 of record OY292402.1, read on the forward strand.
ACCTACTGCACAATATTGTCCTACCATCTGCTTTGAACCGTTGGACATCTAGACAAACTGATGTGTATTCCTGTGGTGTACGCTTCAGGGATCTTTAAGTCTAGATGACGTACGTCAGCATGTTTAGGTGTGATATATGATTCAATGTCCTGACTGATTGATTGAATTAACGGCTGAACTATGTATCAATGCAGAGCTCAAACCGCTGGTCTTTGGGGCATCAAAGGGGTGTTCTTTGCTATCGGTAGTCTGATATATCCACTAAGACAGGATCATCAAAGTTCCCACCAGATCGGGACTTACGCGGCTGAAACCGCAGGTGTAAAGGCCTAAATGATGTATGGTTTCCGCCATTGTGTCCAGGAAATCGGAATGTCTCTACGTGGGTTGGGGTCTAAAGAACCAGGTCCCAAACTTCACCCCGCTGCAGCTCCCCAGACCTCAGGACGAATACCCCATCGGGCCTGAGGTCATGGAGATGGCTGATCCTACCTTCGCTGATGAGGAGGTATATACCAGATATTTTAAACTTTCATTATAGAGCGGTGTTGGTCTAGTGGTAGATACCCCGGTTTTCATTCCGAGAGTCGTGGGTTCGAATCCAGGCCGACCGCGCACCAATGTCTTTTTCTTTAAGAAAAAGGTATGTGCGCTAATAACATCGCTCTTACGATGAAGGAAAAACATCGTAAGGAAACCAACATGTCCTAGGACTCACCACGGTCCGAAGACATGGGATATTCAGTGTTTTCTATGTATCAAATGTATGTATTTACAAAAAAAAAGTATAATATGTAGTATATCCGTTGTCTAGTACCCATAGTACAAGCCTAGTGCTTAGTTTGGGGCTAGATTGCGCTGTGTGTAACGTCGTGCAATATTTATTATTTATAGACTAATCTCGGTTTTTTTATTCCCTATTTCTAGAACCCACCATCTTTTCATGTCAAAGTTAAGTATGAGACTATGCGTTTGACGTTTTAATTGTCATTTATCGACTGCACCTTAGCGCTTGCATCGATACTCATTTCATTTTAACGATTAGACGTTACAATATATTCAGCGCTGCAGGGGCGAGGCTGCTTTTAGCGTAGAAGGAATATGTTTGAGACATCACCTAAAGTTCTAGTACATAATATAGCGTTATTAATAAACGTGAAGTAAGGTCGGAGTAATTTTACTACTTTTTGTTTCTGTCTGTCAACTTTGAAAGTTCTTGTCACGGAAAAAGACAAAGCATGATCTCACTACTCCGACCTTACTCCACGTTTATTAAAAAGGCCGGCAGTGGCCATTGACGTGGAAGGGGAAAGTTCGCGCAGTACCTACATTTTACATGCAACTTCTATGGAAAATCGACTTCTGCGGATCTTTTTTTAAACTAATCTGCCGGCCACTGTATCAATCTATACTAATATTATAAAGAGGTAACGTTGGTAACATGTATGTATGTATGTATGTATGTATATTGGGGGTAATCTCCGAAACTACTGGACCGATTTCAAAAATTCTTTCACCATTAGAAAGCTACATTCACCCTGAGTAATTATTTATATTATAATTGTAGGCATATCGTATCGCACACCTACCCCCTCCACCCCCGCCGGAACTGCCGGGCGAGGGGGAGGGACTCTTCCCGGAAGAGGAAGAAGATGAAGATTAGACGGACTCGCGCCGGAAGTGAAGAGAAGAGATGAATGAGGGGTGGTGTTGTGGTGTTCTATATGTTGTAGTTAGTTATTATAAACTATTAAATGTTTTCCCATCAAATACATGCTTGTACAAAAAGCAAGTCTCGCCACTCGGCAACTTCGACCGTAAAAAGTTGTGAGATCCATGTATGTTAATCCAAGTCGGGGACATTCTATCTTAAGTTATTATTACGTAATTATTTAGCTAATCTAACAACATCTTATAGAGACCATAATGTAAATTATTTAATTAATTAATTTTGCAGAAATTCTGCTAATATTCATAAATGTGAAAGTTCGTGTGTAAGTAAGTAAACGAGATACGGTACCTAGTCTCGGAAAATGAGACGATAAAACTGCGTCTAGCTGACGCACTAGCCTCAGTCGTATGTCGAACCGGAACCGTACCGCGGTTCTTCCGTCGGCATCGGAATCGGATTCATTTGACAGTTGACAGCCGAATTTTGCACCGCGAAAATTAATAATCGACGCGTCGATTACTCATATGATTCCGACGACAAATTGAATGAATGAAAATGGGATTTTTGACAGAAAATCTTAAAATCGACAGTTGACTGTCATCGATTCGAAGTCGACGAGTAACTGTCAAATAAAAACAAGGGTTATTGTTTTCGCGCGTTTAGGCCGCTCGCCCACGGCGACTTTTTGAAGCGATGCGTCGCGCGTTTAGCATACGCGCGACTGCATTGCTACTAACGCGTGGTAGTCGCGTTTGCAATGCGCTACAGCATCGCTACTGAATCGAATGCAAACGCGCAACCGTGTCGGACGACATCGGGAAGAAAACGGAGGGAGGCGACTGAATTGCACTTGCTTCGCGACTGAAGCGCGATAGTATCGCGTTTGCATCGCTTCTAAATCTGAGCGCCCCGTGGGCGAGGGCACACAGCTAGCGACCGCTTCGCGACTGTATCGATGCAGAATCGCGTTAGTATCGCTACAAAAAGTCGCCGTGGGCGAGCGGCCTTAAAAAAGTGAATATCGAACGCCGTAATCCTTCGGCGTTCGATATTCACTTTTTTTTGTTCCGTTACCTACACCCGCATTATTTATGAATATAATGAAATAATTATATTTACGTTCAAATGTAGGTAATTTACATTTTTTAAGAAAACTATATTAACTTTTATCTTGTTTAGATCTTTTAATATACAAATTGTAATAAATTATAACAACTTTTTTTCCCCGTAATGTTTAACATTGTAATGTTTGTTGCGTAAATCGGACCGGATTCCGACGCTCTTATTCCATTCATTCATGTTCATTCGGTATTGTGACGGCTGTCAAATGGATGTCAAACACGCTTGCGCGGTGTCAAAATTGAAAACCTCGCTGTCAAATATGTCAAACTACCGCGTCGGAATCGAATTGCTGTCATCGGAAGATCCGCGGTAGCTTTCCCGTTGGCGTTGCCGCGTGAGCACGTGCTGTCACACAGCGATTGTCTTTTTGAAATTCATAAGAATGCCTTCTTGCTCATTTTACAAATGCCTGAATCATTCTTAAAGATAAATTAAATATTTTTAAATACAATAATTTTATGAAAATGCATGTAGGTTTTTCTAGCTCATTATTCGAATACGCAATGTCAGAATATACCGTATCTACTATTTTTGTTTTCATCAAGGCACCTACCTATATTTGTTACTCTTTCATGCAAAAACTACTGTAGGTAGGTACCGATTGCAATGAAACTTGTTATTCCATATTCTGAAGCTGTTTATTTTAAAGATTAAGCTGGAGGCTTAAAATATACCTAAAACATACTATATTTTTTTTAAATCATAACCTATTTTTTATGCCGGAGTCGGGTAAAAATATTAAGCTTACCTACAAAGCCCAATCGCAAAATCGTCAACACTATGACACATAACCGTTTTTAGGGTTCCGTACCCAAAGGGTAAAAACAGGACCCTATTACTGAGACTTCACTGTCTGTCCGTCTGTCTGTCTATAGCCGCTACAACAACGAATATACTAAAAACAAAATAAAACAAATATTTAAGAGGGGCTCGCATACAACAAACGTGTTTTAAAAACAACAAGGAGTTTTATTACAATGTGAGGTCGCTTCTGATTGGTAAAAGTCAAATCGAGTAGGTCATGGAATTCAAAATGGCTGCCCTGTCTATCAAATATACCAGTCTGCCTTCACTTACCAAAGAGTTTCCTAGAAGTTTCAGATTTTGTTTGTGCCAAGTTTTTTTTTTTTTTTTGGTGTATGCGATCGTTTGATGGGAGTAAGAATCGAAGCTAAATATGTCACATTTTCCTATCAAATTTAAAAATTTGTTGTTGTAAATCATTTTAGGGTTCCGTACTCTATTGTGATAGTGGTACGAAAACCTCGCAGTCTCGCAGTTGGCCGGGACCTAAATACAAGCTCGCCTGTATTCTAATAAAAAGTGGCGCCATCTGTGTTGGGGTACCTACCCCAACACAGATGGCGCCACTCATACAGTTGAATCGCGCTATCGTTGCGTTTTCAGATAATGACTTGGAGTCCGACTGAAACGAAGTTGAAACGAAGAACAAAGAGTTCAGGTAGAATCTAAACGGCTATTTTTGAATATCGTTGTTTAAGCAACGATTGTGATTTGACATATTCGGCGGCATACCTCTGCCTCTGTGGCGCGTCGTGCGAAAGCGCGACTGCAATGCAGATGGTTGCGGGTTCGATTGCCGCCGGGTGCAGGTATTTATGCCTCAAAATAAATATTTGTGTCTGGTCTGGGTGTCCCTCTATGTAGGTATAATTATTATGTATTTACAAAAGAAAAATAATATAAGTATATATCAGTTGTCTAGTCACTGTAACACAAGCTTAGTAGCTTACCATGGGGCTAGATGGCGCTGTGTGTTGTTCAGAGAATTTATTTATTTTATATTTTATTTATTTATACCTGCCTTGACAGCTATAGGTCCCTGTGCCTACGTAACCCCGAAAGTCATATAACCATTTTTTATTCCCTAATAACTTTTCTTCGATGATTCAATTGAACGATGTCTTATATTTCTACGAACCTTTGTTTAACCGATATAACGATTGACCGAAAATAAATCACCCAACTTCATTTGATCGACCATACAAATATTTGTCCACAGGGTACCTAAGGCTACTTGCGTTGTTCACAGGGTACCTAAGGCCACTTGCGTTGTCCATAAGCTACTTAGGGTTACTTGCGTTGTCCACAGGGTACCTAAGGCTATGTGCATTGTCTACAGGGTACCTACTACTTGCGTTGTCCAAAGGCAACTTAGGGCTACTTGCGTTGTCCATAGGCAACTTAGGGCTACTTGCGCTGTCCATGGGCTACTTAGGGCTACTTGCGCTGTCCAAAGGCTACATAGGGCTACTTGCGTTGTCCATAGGCAACTAAGGACCACTTGCGTTGTCCATGGGCTACTTAGGGTTACTTGCGTTGTCCAAAGGCTACTTAGCGCTACTTGCGTTGTCCATAGGCAACTTAAAGCTACTTGCGTTGTCTTAACAAATATAATAGAGGAAAGGTTTATTTGTTTGTAACGAATAGGCTCCGAAACTACTGTACCGATTGCTACATTATCGAGGAGTTACAAAGGACATTTTTGTTCCGATATTCTCACGGGATCGGAAAGAACAGTCTCCTGACAATAGCAAACACGATAAAAAAAGATTTAGCGAAATTGCTTCAGCTGCTCTCGATTCGAGATTTCCAACACCAGCGATTCATTTTAAGGGGTTCCGTACCCAAAGGGTAAAAACGGGACCCTATTACTGAGACTTCGCTGTGTGTCCGTCCGTCTTTTGAAATTTTCACAGAAGATGTGTTTCGGTAGCCGCTACAACAACAAATACTAAATACAAAATCAAATAAATGTTTAAGACTCCTATACAACAAATTTCGTTCAGGGATGGAAAAACGCAACGATACCTACCGCGATATATTTTGACTTTAACGCCATCTAGTGAAACTGGAGAAAGTCGTCACAGTCGTGCAACTATAGGACAGGATGTCACTGATAATTTCGGGCTCTCAAAAAAAACGTCAGTGGCCCAGTAGTTCAGGCGTTCGCTTGCAGTTTCCCCTTCACGGAGTTCAATCCACACCCGAGATACCTTTTTGTAGAAAATTTTGTTTACAAAAACGGATCATCCACTGTGGATTGAACCACATGCAGGGAAAATTGCAAGCGAACGCCTGGACCGCTGGACCACTGACGATTAAACTGAATGCCCGAATTTAGTAATGATAATAACATCCGGAGTTGTGCGACTGCGAGGGGTGATTTTGCATATAGCTAGGCTAAATTATAGCAAGGCATATGACGATACATTTTCTATACGAATTAGCTATCTACACTAATAGTAATAAAGAGGAAAGATTTGTATTTTTGTGTGTGTGTGTGTGTGTGTGTCGTATGTTTGTAATGAATAAACTCGTATAATTTATATTATCGCATTGTAATATTATATTATAATAGCGGCGCCACGCGGTCTCACCCGCGTAAGCCTCGATTCCGCGGGAATATCGAGGCAAAAAGTAGCCTGTGTGTTATTCTAGGTCTTCAGCTATCAATTTTCCAAGTTTCATCGCAATCGGTTCAGTAGTTTTTGCGTGAAGGAGTAACAAAGTCACATACAGACATACAAACTTTCGCGTTTATAATATTAGTAGAATTATTGCAAGAATGAAATAAAGGCAAAAATATATTTTAAAGCATCGTCTCCATGTGTGGCAGCTTACAATCTATATAATACCTATTTATATAAAAGAGAAAATCACTGACTCACTCATCACGAAATCCCAAAAACTATAAGTGCTAGGAGTCTAAAATTTTGCATGGGATTTCCTTTGAGAACTCCCATGCAATTTTTTTTTGGATGGGAGATTTTTAAAGATCAGATTTTTGGAAATTCACTCTCTGAGGGTGTAAAATAAGGGTTGTAGAGGGCGTTTTTGGTGTTTGATGTATGTAAGTCGGGTATTGGATTTCATGTTGGGTATCGATAGGGTAAGATGGTATAAAAGTACGCAGGAGATAAGTGCGCACTTAACTTCACGACAGTTCAGTACGACATTCACAGCCAACGTCAGTCGTATTTTGTTTGAAAATGAACAAGTTCGAACTGCCGAAAAAAAAATCGAAATTGGTTTGAAAACTTAGATTTTAGGTAAGTCAATAGATTTTCAATCACTTTGATGTAATTTTCGTGCGATTTGCATTGATTGCTGTACTATAACACTTCAGTTAACACAAAACTTTATTAAAAATTATTCAAGCAAACGGTCTTTTGTGTTAGCCGAAGCGGTCAAGAAATTTCTCAAAATCTTTAGTAGATGGCGCGAATTTAAAAATATATTTGTGAGAAGCTAGGTGTTTATGAGTGCGCGGAGTGTGAGCGGGCAAGAGTGCGCGCGCACTCTTACACGACATTCGTTTATTTTATCGTGTTCTCACATTTAAGGTCATAGCCCACTTACACGACTCTGCTCCCACCCGGCAAAAATAATATAATTCAAATATGGGCTCTTTAGATATATTTTACACTGACTGACGAGCAGTCTGACGGCGGTAAGCTCGCTGAAAGCGAGCTGTCTGCTAATTTGATGCCAATGTAAAATATATCTAAAGAGCAATATTTAAAGCCCATATTTGAATTATATTATTTTTGCCGGGTGGGAGCTGAGTCGTGTAAGTGAGCTATGACCTTTAAACTTTAAATAATTTATTTAGAAAATTATGTACGAAATTTTCCCACGATAAAAAAAAGCTTAGTTTAGTTTAGCTAGCTTAGCTAAGCTAAACTAAGATTAGCTAGCTAAACTATGTATACATAGTTGTATGCCAAAACAACGTCTTTAACGTTCGATGACATAATTGGAAACGATCGCGGGCTTCCATTACGCCCATGCAGCCCGGCGTACTGTTTTCGTACGCCTGTGCAGCCCGGCGTACTGTTTTAGTACGCCGGGCTGCACGGGCGTCACAAAATCGTACGGGGACGCGCCTCGTTGATGGGGTTTCGTACGCCGCGCCGGGCTGCACAGGCGTATAAGCGTATTTTGCAGCTACGCTGCCGTGGACAGTGACGCTAAGTATACCTATCGACACCTATTTTTCATGTTTATTTATACTTGAACAGGTATCTTTAGTTTAAGTATTAATAAAATAGAACAATACTGCAAATATAACTTTGTAATCCTATACATTTATATGGGATTACAAAGTTATTTATTAAGTTTGTGTTTTTCGGGAACACGGGAGCGATTTTTTTTTTGTTTTTATAATTTTCCCTTAATTTATACACTAAACCCTAATTGAATTGTAAATTTGAATTTTCCATGTCTGCTGGAAGTGCCTTTTGATTTTTGATGATCGGTCAGTCAGTGAGTGACAAAATTAACAAAATTTTTAAATTACTGGTTTAAATTGAATGAAAATTGAAATATACCGTCTTCATACAATGCCTGCTTGATTACAGAAAATTCAGGTTTCTAGTTTGATTAACAACGAAGTTATAGGAGGTCGAAAATGGCCGGAAATGCTTCGAGAAAAGAATGGTACGGCCGTGCCGCTTTTTTTTGGCTTGACTTAACGTACCAGATTCTTTTGATAGAATTTTGTTTAATTCAAATGCATTGAGTTATAATATAATTACCTATAGTCTGAAGACTCACAACTGAAGAAAAAAAATTGAACAAGTGCGAAACTCGCGCACGAAGGGTTCCGTACCACTATCACAATTGGGTACGGAACCCTAAAATGGTTTACAACAACTTTGATTCAAAGAAAATATGAAACTTATAAGAAACTCTTTGGACAGTGAAGGCAGACTAGTATATTTGACAGATAGGGCAGCCATTTTGAATTCCATGACCAACTCGATTTGACTCGACCAATCAGAAGCGACCTCACATCGTACTAGAATTCCATTGTAGTTTTTGAAACACGTTTGTTGTATGGGAGCCCCTTTTAAATAATTGTTTTATTTTGTTTTTAGTATTTGTTGTTGTAGCGGCAACCGAAATACATCTTCCGTGAAAATTTCAACCTTCTAGTTATTACGGTTCATGAGATACAGCCTGGTGACAGACGGACAGACGGACAGACGGACAGACAGCGAAGTCTCAGTAATAGGGTCCCGTTTTTACCCTTTGGGAACGGAACCCTAAAAATGTCCGCGCCAAAACTCGGCGCACGCTGTCACGTGCGCAGAGTTTTTGTTTACTTCGTTCGAGCGACTTTGAAAGTTATGAAAGTAGGATAAAGTCTAAATTCGAGCAAATATCATTTTAAACCATATAATTTTAAAATGTATAGGTATGTAGAACGACGCTCGGACTGTTTTTGAGTATTGTCAGTTACGCAGCGTCTTACGTGGGCGATCGGATGCGAACGCGATTGCGAAGCGATCCGATCCGGTGCGGTGCGGAAACAAGGAACAGTCGAGAATCGCGCCGCATCGCACTTTACGTGCATTTGGTCACGTAGGACACTTCAATAGCTATCAACTGTTCGTTGTTTCCGCACCGCACCGGATCGGATCGCTTCGCAATCGCGTTGCATCCAATCGTCCACGTAGTACCATATCATTACTTACCATCAGGTGAGATAGTGGCCTATCTACTGTGTCAATAACGATTTTGTAAGAAACGAATGGACCTAGCAGTTAGAATTTTTTTGGACACGATATTTCGAAATATTTTGAAGGAAAAATCGATATTCAAAAACCCAACGCATGCCGCAAACAAGCCTAAGTTGTAGTAGATGGGAAAAATACAGATGCAAAGATTCAGCGTGTGAGTGACCGACGCCGGTGGATTTATTGGTTAAATCGTTGCTCCCGGATTGAGTAAAGATGCGTTGTTGGTTCGAATCCCGCTCAGCGTAGATTTTTCCTTTAAAATATTTCTATGAATGTCTAGTGCGGGCTTGAACACTTAAAATAAAAATAGAATAACAAACGATTTTGCCATTTTTTACTATTTAGAGATAAAATGAAACAATTATTAAAACAAAATTATTGCATTTTATTTATTTTTACATAAATTATTATATTTTTTTTAATATTAGGCATTTATATACACAAAATCACTAACATTTCAAACCTCTGTTGTTTACATTAGAGACACACAGTGCCGCGTCATTTTTAGGGTTCCGTATCTCAAAAGAAAAAGCCGGGAACCATTATTTATTATAGTTAAGTAAGTACTCTCACTTTTTATGTTTGTGTAAAGATGGTGCAGATAGCTTCACCTTTCCGGGGAAATTACGCGCAATATTTTCTTCCTGAAATTAAAAGTATAATAAATATTAAACTTCACACAGCGCCATCTAGCCCTATAGTAAGCTAAAATAAGTTTGTGTCATGGTGATAGACAACGTATATCATGCTTTTATTTTGAAAGAACATACATCTATACTAATATTACATACAGCCGAATACTGAAACGCCACTTAAAATTTAAGATGTACTTAAATAGGGTTAGTATCGAATCGTCTAAATCTAGACGTAGTAACTCGTCTAATTGGTTGGTGATCTAAATCTCAAATTTTGTTGCGTTTCTGTATTCGGCCGTATGTCTCTCTGAATTTTGGTATAGAGATAGATGTGGCTTTTGACCTCGATATTCCCACGGGATCGAGCGTACGCGGGTGAAACTGCGGTACCCTGCTAGTAACATATATGAAGAGACATCCAGACCACAAACAAACAATGATTTAAAGGCAAAAAAACCCGGCCAAGTGCGAAACTCGCGCACGAAGGGTTCCGTACCACTATCACAATTGGGGACGGAACCCTAAAATGGTTTACAACAACTTTGATTTCTATTAATTTTGTATTTAGCTCAAGGCTATTTTATTTAGAAAATTTATTTTTCAAGGAAAAATAGCATTCAAAAATTTTTTTATTCCGCCTCGCCGCAAGTGAAAATTTAGAATGCTATTTTTCCTTGAATAATATTTTTTCTAAATAAAATAGCCTTGAGCTAAATACAAAATTAATAGAAATTTATAGTAAGTAATGGAAAAAGCGACATCTTACGTTAGTAATGAGTTAACTGTAAAGTTAACCATTACGACGCAGGTGTAAACAACTGGAAAGTTGTTCCTGCAGCGTTAGATAGATGGCGCTTTAACGAGCCTTAATCGTAAACAATCAAAGGAGAAATATAGCATTGGAAGTTTTCACTGCACGAGACGTGAACTTGCGTAGTCTAGTTGGAATAGACGTTGGGGTACTGACCCAAAGACGCGAGTTCAAGCCTCGCCGCAAGTGAAAATTTTTGAATGCTATTTTTCCTTGAAAAATAAATTTTCTAAACAACTTTGATTCAAAGAAAATCTGAAACTTAAAAGAAACTCTTTGGTCAGTGAAGGCAGACTAGTATATTTGACAGATAGGGCAGCCATTTTGAATTCCATGACCAACTCGATTTGACTCGACCAATCAGAAGCGACCTCACATCGTACTAGAATTCCCTTGTAGTTTTTGAAACACGTTTGTTGTATGGGAGCCCCTTTTAAATAATTGTTTTATTTTGTTTTTAGTATTTGTTGTTGTAGCGGCTACCGAAATACATCTTCTGTGAAAATTTCAATGTTCTAGCTATCACGGTTCATGAGAAACAGCCTGGTGACAGACGGACAGACGGACGGACGGACAGACAGCGAAGTCTCAGTAATAGGGTCCCGTTTTTGCCTTTAGGTACGGAACCTTAAAAACCGAGAAATAAAGAAGTACATACCTTGACAGCTTTGAGCAGATCTTTCTCCCTTGGCGAGGCGGCCTTGTCTCGCAGGAACACTTGCACCGCGGTCTTGGCCGCCTTGCCGCGCTTGCTGGTGCCGGGGGTCAGCTTCACTTTGTACCTGCGATGCAGATACAGACCGTTAATAGGGGGGTAGTTGCCACTTCATTGGTAAATTCATCCCTTTAAACAACAACAACAACAACATTTTTAAACTTAACAGTACATGTGACATCTGCGGCTCGATTCTTTAAGAAAAGTTATGTGCGCTAATAATATCGCTCTTACGGTGAAGGAAAACATCGTAAGAAACTGATAGTTTTAGTTTTAGTTTCGCTGAGCCTTTTCCACACTTAGCCTCACAATTGGGCCATTGAACGTGATTTCTTAGAGGGCTTAAGACGCTACGGGAGCCTACCCCGCATTGGCGAATATCCCATGCCTTCGGACCGTGGTTTATCCTAGGACATGTCGATGTTTTTGTTTGTTGTTTTCCTTCACGATGTTTTCCTTCACCGTAAGAGCGATGTTAATAGCGCACTTAAATTTTTCTTAAAGAAAAAGACATTGGTGCGCGGTCGGCCTGGATTCGAAACCACGACCTTCGGAATGAAAGTCGCGGTATCTACCACTAGACCAACACCGCTCTCGAGGAAACTGATATGTCCTAGGAATCACCACGGTCCGAACGCATGGGATATTCGCCAATCCGGAATATCCCATGGCGTATTACTGCTTAACCCCTCTAAGAAATCACGTACAATAAGCGTACAATAGCCCAATTTTGGGGCTAAGTGCGGAAAAGGCCCAACGAAACTAACTATCGCATAACGGCTTAAATAGACGTAACAGTATTATCAGCACTGCGCAACGCAAAACACCAGACCTAAGACCATAATATAACAGCTACCACGTTTTACGGCCCGGTGTGTGCAACGAGTAAAAAACTATAAATACAGTTCGATACATACCTTACTTATAGTTATGTAGAGCGGAGTATGGTGCCACACAGCTGGAGAATCAGCTCCAGCTGTTGTCCAGTCATAGATAACTTACTTATAGTTGTGTAGAGCGGAGTATGGTGCTACGACGGGGACCGCGAACAGCAGCTCGTCTTCCGCTAGTGGAGCGCCACACAGCTGGAGAATCAGCTCCAGGTCTTGGCCAGCTCCTTCTGCTTCCAGCTCCACCTGGAGATAGCAGTTACATTTAGAGCTTTAGGAAATTACGTAACTCAGAAGGTTAAAATTAGATTTATTATTTTAGTAAACATATGGATACACACAGAAAAGCTTCTGAAATTTTGAGGGATATGAGTCCTGCGGTTTCACCCGCGTAAGTCCCGATCCCGTGGGAATATCGGGATCAAAAGCCTATGTTACTCAGGGTGAATGTAGCTTTCTAACGGTGAAGAATTTTTGAGATCGGCACAGTAGTTTTTGAGTTTATTCATAGGAAACATACAGACAGACACATACACACACAAAAATAGAAATCTTTTCGCTTTATAATATTAGTGTAGATTTCAAATCGATTAAAACCATCCTTGGCTTATCACTGCTAGTGAATCACTGAGTGAATCACCAGTGATTCACTAGGATTAGTAGGAGAGAATCACTCTCAGTGAACTAATATCACCCTATGAACTAGTAATGCCCTCACCTCAGGCTCCGGATCCTCAACATCTGAGTCCACCTCAAGTATAAGCGGCGCGGGCTGCGGTATCTTGGTGCGCTGCATCTGCTTACTCTTGCCGCCCTTCACCGCACCTTTCGCTGACTTCTTCGCCTCTTTCTCTTCTTTCGCTGACTGTCCACGTTTTAATAGGATTAGGAAAGATGAATAGTGTAAAGTTGCATTCAACGCAATCTATCTATCTATCTATCTAGGTTTGTACAATGGAACGTTTGTGCCTAGGGACCTTAGATAAAAACAAAATAGTAGATACGGTATATTCTAACATTGCATATTCGAAAAATGAGCTAGAAACACCTACATGCATTTTCATAAAATTATTGTTTATATAAAAATTTGTCTTTAAGAATGATTCAGGCATTTGTAAATAAGCAAAAAGTCAATCTTATGGATGTCAAAAAGATAATCGCAGTGTGACAGCACGTGCTCACGCGGCAACGGTTCGACATACGACTGAGGCTAGTGCGTCAGCTAGACGCAGTTTTATCGTCTCATTTTCCGAGACTAGGTACCGTATCTTCAGTTTTTTGTTTTAATCTAAGCTAGGGACATTGATTTTATCTGAAAAATGAACAACACTAAAAACGTGAAATTCTACCATAAGCGTACCATTTTTATCACCTAGGAACAATAGTGAATCACGTAACCATCCCGGCGTCAGACGAACAGTGAGAACATTTCGAAGTTTTTTAGAGACAAAAGCAAGTTTTTGGTAGTTTTTTGAGTTGCTATATGGTTGAGTCCCCTCGCGACCAAGACCATTGTAACATGGTTAAAACGTCGAGGTAAGAAAATAAATAATAATACGCGATAAAGACCCGGGAAAATGTAACTATGATAACAAATCGTGTGAATTTAAAAAGTTTATTGCTATATGAATATAATGCTTGCACATCATGGACAAATAGACATCACTTATATGTTTGCAGTTATTTTCTTTTTATAATACGATAAATAGTAAAACAGGTTCCTAACAGATAAAACCTATGTACATGAATTCTCCTTATTTTGTCTATACTAGCTGACCCGGCAAACGTTGTTTTGCCTTATCAATTATAGATAGTAGCCGATTCTCAGACCTACTGAATACGCATATAAAATTTGGTAAAAATCGGTCGCGCCGTTTCGGAGGAGTACGGTAACTAACATTGTGACATGGAAATTTTATATATTAGAAGATGTTTTGTGGTGTGTACATTAAAGAATAAAGAATAAAACCAAGAAAAATCCATGTTGTTAAAATATTGCTGTGTTTGTTGTACCTTGGGACGCGTCATAAAGGTACAATCTATGGTTTTTTATCTATGGACATTACATTTCTTTAGCCATTTATGTACTGCTTATTTTCCAGTGATAAACTTTACCTGTAACATCTGCAAAGCAATTTCCCTATCCTCTTCATCCTGGAACTTGTACTTCTGTTTAATCTTCTTCATCTTGCTCTTCTGTCCGCGCTTCGGAGCGTCCTTGTCCTTGGACTTGGACGCTTCGAGACACTTCTCTGACTTCGCTTTCTGTGACTTCTTGTTTGGTTTTCTGGGCAGCGATGGGAAGGTTGGTGGTTTGTCTTCACCTGGGGATTAAAAAAAAAAATTATAATGTCACTAGCTGCGCCCCGCGGTTTCACCCGCGTAAGTCCCGATCCCGCGGGAATCACGGGATAAAAAGTAGCCTATGTGTTATTCTAGGTGTCCAGCTATCTATATTCCAAGTTTCATCGCAATCGGTTCAGTAGTTTTTGCGTGAAAGAGTAACAAACATCCAAACATCCATACAAACTTTCACATTTATAATATTAGTAGGATTAAATATTAAATACTACTTACTATACTTACTTAGTAAATCAGAAAGCGCGTTTTACCGGTTTTACCCGCGTTGTTCCCGATCCCGTAAAAATTTCGGGATTAAAAGTAAAGACAAATCCGCGGTTTTGTTATTTTTTAATTATTCCGTTGCCTAGTGGTCGATTTAAAAAGTATCTTTATGGTGCAGCGCCAATCACCGAAAGCTATCTATTATCGCGAAAACTCATTTTGTTTTTAGGGTTTCGTACCTAAAGGTAAAAACGGGACCCTATTACTGAGACTTCGCTGTCTGTCTGCCTGTCCGTCCGTCCGTCCGTCCGTCTGTCCGTCTGTCACCAGGCTGTATCTCATGAACCGTAATATTTTTTGTAGATACGCGGTATTAGACAAAGCTAGGTATAGTGACCGGCACGAAAGTTGAAAAGTTTTGTCGTGGAAGGGGAAAGTTCGCGCAGTACATTTTACATGCGCTTTCTATGAAAAATCGACTTTTGCGCATTCGCCATTTTGTTTCAACTAATCTGCCGCCTACTATACGCGGTATGGGACTATCAACGACGCTATGTTACTCCTCGATAATGTAGACTTCTATTGATGTAAGAATTTTTGAAATTGGTCAAGTAGTTTCAGAGATTACCCGGAAAATACATACATACATACATAATTGTTACCAACGTTACCTATTCATAATATTAGTATAGAAGTATAGATAGATAATATAGATTTGAATTTTGAATTTTTCACTAAAACATCAGGACAAAGTTGAAAAAAAAAACTTACTTCTATCAGAAACTTCAGAAATAGTTCTAGCTTTAGACTGCAATATGACCTCTCCGGTTCCATGATCAACTTTCACATGCGTATCTAATATATCATCTTCACTATCCTCTTCACTCTCTTCATTTTCCTCTTCACTTCTCTCCGCTTCTTTAACTTCTTCGCTTCTATCAACTTCTTCATTGCTTCTATCATTGTGTACTTCAGTTTTGTTGTCTTCTTTTTCACTTCTTTTAACTTCGTCATCTTCTTTATCGAATTCTAGATTTTCTTGTAAAGTCTGTGGATTCTGTTCTTCGTCTATTGAAGCTAATTTTAGTTCTTTTTTAGTCTCTGGCTCGTCCTCTTTTTCGGAATCTTCTGTAAATTGAATAATATTTCTTTGTGAACAACACACAGCGCCATCTAGCCCCGTGGTAAGCTACTAAGCTTGTGTTACGGCGACTAGACAACGAATTTAACACTTATATTTATTTTAAACACGTACATATTACTCAAAAAAAAACAATTTTTAAGCAATAATTATTGATCCTGGCGGGAATCGAACCCGCAACCTTCTGCATTGCCCCACAGAGGTCATTGTAATAATAAACATTGGACTACTGCACTTACATCGGCAAATATTAAGCAACTAGGCTTGTGATAAGGGTACATACATAGAGACACCCAGACCAGACACAAATATAATTTCTTAAGCGTCGTTCTTAATCGTGGCGGGAATCTAACCCGCAACCTTTTGTATTGCCAAGTACCCCTCCAAACTTAGCAACTAGGCTTGTAATATGGGTAGTAAGACAGTAGCGACATCTCACCTCCATCATCAGAGACCACAATTTCCTGTTCTTCCTCTTGATCCTGGACGGAAGTGACGTCCGAAGCGTTGTCCAAGATGGCGGTCTTCCGGTCCTCACGGTGACGCTCTATGCAGCTGTCTTCCAACTGTAACGTAACATTATAGAATTTATTGACTCGATACAAATTCAAATTAAAAAAATCTTTATTCATTGAGAGCAATGTATGAAAAGATATGATGAATATATTTTGAAACGTCGACTTAGCACTATGATTTTAATGTGGTTTCGGAACGCGCCCTCCGATGAGAAGAAATCACAAGAAACTCATGGGTTTTTTTTCTTTTGTGTTATATTACAATCGTCATAATACAGGTAAGTATATATAATTTGAACACAGCACCAATATGTTTTAGTTTCCCAGTTTCCAACTAAACCGTCAATTTGAATAGAATAAAAGATAAAGTATATTGTAGATTTTTCTTTTGTTTTCGCAATGTTGTATTGAAATTCAAGAAATTTTTCTGTGTTTAATCGCGTGGTGTTTATTACTTTTAGCATTGTTTCAACGCTCAACGTTTCGAGACCTTTACAGGTCTTTAGAATTCATTGCTAAAAGTAATAAACGCCACGCGATTAAAACCGAAAAATGTCATCAATTTTAAAGTTTATAGTTTAATAAAAGTTACTAGTTAGTTGTAATTTAACACATGATCACAAGAAAGAAAAAAAAAACTCATGAGTTTCTTGTGATTGCTTTCTTCGGAGGGCGCGTTCCGAAACCACATTCAAATCATAGGTCATACATAAGTCGACGTGTCAAAACGATCATTTATAATTTATACATTGTTCTCAATTGACTTGACATCGAGTTAGGCGTTAAACAATGCTAAAAGTAATAAACACAACGCGATTAAAACCGAAACTGAGTTTATTTTCTATCCATCATCGCAAAAACAGAAGAAATAACTTGAGAGGTGTCAAGGGACACCCGGATGGAACGAAGTTCCTTTCTATGATAGAGAGAGAGAGAGACAGACAGAGAAACACGCGCACGCCGCACGGCTTACAACTATAGCAAAAAGTGTCGTTACAACTTTTGATCTTATTTTTTTCGCAACGCGCGATAAGGAACTTCGTTCCAAAATCTAGAATCCCAATGACAAAATGTATAAAATATCTCACCCGAAACATGAAAGTGAAACCGAAGCTGAGCTGGTGACAGAGTACGTAGTTCTTCTTGCCGCGGATCATGAAGGAACCGGTGGTGAGGAACTCGCCGGTCGGCGCGGACTTCGACACTTGCGAGCCCCACACCCACCACGCTCGGATCACCACCTTCGCTTCCCACGCCACACTGGATGCCAATAAATTGAATCAAAAATGTGTTAACCAGCTGCGTCCCGGTGCTTAACCAGCGTAAGTCCCGATCTCGTGGGAATATCGGGATCAAAAGTAGCCTATGTTACTTCTTGAGATTTTGAAATCGGTCCAGTACTTTCGGAGCCTATCCAAGGATAACCCTCTGTCTGTCTGTTAAAAAAATAAAACATTATCACATCCACAAACACACAACCCACCTCACCCGACGCGACACAGTGCCTGCCTCGAATGCAGGATCCGATTTGCACTCGAGACCCGAACTGTTAATAGCACAAGACAACGCTGGCTGCCCCGGCCACATTACCGTATACCTGTAAGCGACGGCGTGTCCGGCCTCGTCAAACGTCCGCGGCGGCGGCGTAGCGCCTTGCACGGTCAGTACATCAAAGGGCCACCGCTTAAGTGTGGAATTTTACACAGTGGGACGTAACGTGTACCTGTAAGCGACGGCAGCGTGTCCGGCCTCGTCAAACGCCCGCGGCGGCGGCGTGACGCCTTGCACGGTCAGTACTTCAATGGGCCACCACTTAAGTGTGGAATTTTACACAATGGAAGGTAACGTGTACCTGTAAGCGACGGCAGCGTGTCCGGCCTCGTCCAAAGTCCGCGGCGGCGGCGTGGCGCCACCGTCGTTGCGGATGATGACGCTGGCTGCCCCGGCCACTTCGCCGTGTACGTACACGTCACGTGACCGCAGGTATCGCTTCACGAGCAGCTCGTTTTGTTGCTGGTCGCGGCCGCCTATCACCTGAGACAATACACTCAAGTTTGATTCACTCAGTTTTGATATACTCATGATAGATAGATAGATAAAAACTTTATTGCACCAAAAATGTCAAAAGTGTCAGTTTTGATAGAGTTCAGTTACTATAGTGTCAGTTTTGATCGAGTTCAGTTTCTATAGTGTCAGTTTTGATAGAGTTCAGTTTCTATAGTATCAGTTTTGATAGAGTTCAGTTACTATAGTGTCAGTTTTGATAGAGTTCAGTTTCTATAGTGTCAGTTTTGATAGAGTTCAGTTTCTATAGTGTCAGTTTTGATAGAGTTCAGTTTCTATAGTGTCAGTTTTGATAGAGTTCAGTATCTATAGTGTCAGTTTTGATAGAGTTCAGTATCTATAGTGTCAGTTTTGATAGAGTTCAGTTTCTATAGTGTCAGTTTTGATAGAGTTCAGTTTCTATAGTGTCAGTTTTGATAGAGTTCAGTTTCCATAGTGTCAGTTTTGATAGAGTTCAGTTTCTATAGTGTCAGTTTTCATACTTTCAGTTTTGATACAGTCAGTTTTGATATACTCATTACTTTTAAGGATTTCGTATTCAAAGGGTAAAAACTGGGTCCTATTACTGAGACTCCGCTGTCTGTCCGTCTGTCACCAGGCTGTATCTCATGAACCGTAATAGCTAGATAGTTGAAATATTCACAGATGATTTCTGTAGCCGCTATAAGGGGGCGTCCATAAATTACATGAGGTGTTTTTTTGAAATTTTCTGTCCCTCCCTCCCCCCCTGGTGAGATGTCGTAAGATTTTATTCAACCTTTTTTTTTTTTCAAAACTGAAAAATCTCACGTGAGATTTGTCAAAATGTGGGTTTCTTACGTAAACGCGTTGGATTGTTATTGTAAAAAGAAAAAAAAATTGCTTCAGAGTGTGTTCAGTTACTGGAGTAGTAAAATACAGCTCCGGTAGCAGAATTTTATTTTCAGTGTGTACAATCTGGATTAAATGGACCAAAATAGTATATTTTTTTTTGTTTCGATCAGAAAAAAAATTGCGTGATATTTGCCGAGACCCTCCCTCTCACCAACGTAAGATTAGATGAGATTTGACTCGACCCCCTCCCTCCCTTAAACATCTCACGTAATTTATGGACGCCCCCTAACATAATATACATAATAAAACTAATACTTAAGTTACGTGATAATTACGTTTTAAGTCATTTCATTTTTTTTTTCATTTTTTTTATAAATATCGTAAAAATAAATGCTAACGTTGCGTAACGTTGTTAAGGATTTCTTACATAAATAATGGTACGGAACCCATCGTGCGCGAGACCCACTCGCACTTGGTCTGTTTTTTTATTTACCAAAAATTTTTAGTTTTTATTTTTACTTACCAAATAATTATCAGACGATATGAACCAGTAGAACTTCTCAAACCAATACGTTTTCCTCGCCTTTATAATATTGCTGACAGTGTGGGCCTCCTTTAATGTTTGCTTTGTCTTCCTTTCAGCGCTTTTCAGCGCTTTCCCCGCTGACTCCAGCGTTTTCTGTTGCTTCTTCGTTGCGTTGCGTTTCTGGTCGTAGTAGCTGGGAAAGGAGAAAAATGCGACTAAATAAATTGAAAGTCAAAAAAATGGCGGTACCAATGTAAAAAAAAACAGTATTGAATCAAACCAAAAATGGGTTTATTCAATACGACAAGATAAATTGTAAGTCAAGAAAATGGCGGTACTAATATAAAAAAGTTATCGTAATTTTACGCAAGGTTAGTTTGTTTTTTAGAGATGTTTGATATTCGGTAATAACCTCGAAATTGATACTTTAATAAGTTTTTTTTTTATTTTTAAATTATAAATATGTTTATGCCAAAAAACCTATATGCCATGACCCCTACGTTTTGTTTTTTTTATTTTCTAATTATAATAGAAATATACTTCAGAAAACATAGAAAATGAAAAAATCCATACGTAGGGGCATGGTCATGGTAGATATAGATTTTATGACAAAAACATATTTTCTCTAATGTCTTTAACCAGGGATAAATAATAAACAATCTTTTATTCATTAAAGCTTAATTAAAATAACAATCAACCTAAAAATAAAAAACCCGGCAAGTGCGAAACTCGCGCACGAAGGGTTCCGTACCACTATCACAATTGGGTACCGAACCCTAAAATCGTTTACCAATTTTAAAATTTGAGACCACACCACGAAAAAAAAAATGAAAAAAAAAAACTTTGGCACAAAGACAATCTGAAACTTATAATTAAGAAACTCTTTGGTAAGTGATGGCAGACTGGTATATTGGAGCCCCCCTTAAATACTTGTTTTAATTTGTTTTTAGTATTTGTTGTTGTAGCGGCAACCGAAATACATCTTCTGTGAAAATTTCAACCGTCTAGCTATTACGGTTCATGAGATACAGCCTGGTGACAGACGGACAGACGGACAGACGGACAGACGGACAGACGGACAGACGGACAGACGGACAGACGGACAGACGGACAGACGGACAGACGGACAGACGGACAGACGGACAGACGGACAGACGGACGGACAGACAGCGAAGTCTCAGTAATAGGGTCCCGTTTTTACCCTTTTGGTACGGAACCATAAAAACTAAAAAAAACTCAATTAAAACCTAATTACAATTGAACTTAAAAATATAGGGATAAATTAGTCGACCAGGCATTTAAAGTCTGTATAGAGAAAAGAGTAGGTGGTCAAGGTAGCCTTTCCCCTTAACATCTTTCTGTTTAAAAAACTCACCGTCTAGCATTAGCATACGCCGTCAATCCCAGATCGATATCCACGAGCATCGGCTTCAGATCCTCTTCATCATCAGACTGCTGGTAAGGGTCTGACAGCATCAGGGTCACGTGGTTGATTTCCAACTTCAGGTGCTTGATGCATGACGCGATTGGGTCATTGTTGTCTTGAGCGGTCTTTACTAGGGCTCTTATGTCGTCCCAGGACATCTGAGGATTTATAGGTTAACTTGTAGCTGCTTGCGGTTTTTTTACATATGCTAGATGAGCGTTTGATTCACAGATATACTTATAGCTAGACCACGCGAATTCATGTCCTTCGCGGGTCAGCAAACGTGAAAAATCCTGACAAAACGTCGCGGTAGTCTTCGCTAACTGGCAGTCCGCGTCTATAGTTGCCGGACGTCCGTAAAAACTAATAAAATGCCTCGTTGCGTGATTAGTAACTGCAAAATCCCAAAAAATTCAAGCACCCAAAGGCAGCAACCATATTTCCTGTGGCTGTGACGTCACAGTAGGTATTAAAAAGTCGGCACGCTCGGTTTCGATATAAATCGAGATACATGTGACTTCTAGCTATATGTATGTCTGTGGTTTGACCACTATCTCACTGATGCTAAGTGATGAGAGGGTTTAAGATGTAATACGCTCATGTAGAAAAAGGTTGTTTACTTTCACGTAACTAAATTAAACATTTTAACTAGGTTTCACGAAAATGAAAATTCGGCTACACATTTCCTCAACGCGCTCCCGCCAAAGGTTCCTGTTGTGCTCGTTACCTGGTTGGCTATGGCTGCCTGGATGGCACCCCGCGCATGGTCCACCAGGTCCTGGTTCCTGGAGACCAGCTCGGCAGCTCGGACGTCGCTCGCGGCTGCAGCCACCAGAGACCCCACACGTTCCTCTCATCATCAGTTACCTGGTTGGCTATGGCTGCCTGGATGGCACCCCGCGCATGGTCCACCAGGTCCTGGTTCCTGGAGACCAGCTCGGCAGCTCGGACGTCGCTCGCAGCTGCAGCCACCAGAGACCCCACACGTTTCTCGTGATCAGACCGTACGTTTTGCAGCTTCTTCATTGCATCACGTTCTAGGGCTACCGTCTGGAATAACAGGGTTTTTGATTTGAGGGAACTGGTTAGGGCAGGTCCTAAAACCGCTGTAGACCTTATTTTATTACTATTAATAAACCTCATATTTATCATTAATGAATAGGAAATCTTCCTCTACTTCATATTTTATTCATATTATATTACAAGGATCGGTTTATTACAGTTACCGAGAAAAGTGCCTTTTGGAAAACCCATATTATTTTGTAGTAGTCTTAGTACAAGATCGCAAACCACACACCCTCCAAATATGTATGATCAGTGGTTAAGGTTGTATGTTGATATATAGTGAGTCGGTCCTTCGAATGTTATATGTAGTGAGATGTAGGGTCTTCTTCAAAGGGCAATGTATAAATTACTCACCTTCATATCAATCTTCTGTCCTTCCAAAGCGGAGAAGAACTCATCCACCGCTCGATCGAAGGTCTCGTGTTCCACATGGGGCAGGTGCTTGAGCTGCGAATACAGCATCGGGTGGAACTCCTCGTTGGTGAACAGGAAGGTAGGACCTTCAGGAGACGGGCGTTCCAATCGCTTCTGAGTTATGTAGCCCTGGTAAACATTGGATGACGTTACACACAGCGCAATCTAACCCCAGGTCTTTAACCTGCAACCTTACAAAACCGTTGTATTGCGTTAACCAATTGCGCCACAGTCGCAAAAACCAAAGAGTGCAATCGTTCATTTCATCTCGGCCGGACAGGCACCTGTGGCGCAATTGGTTAGCGCATACAACGGTTTTGAAAAGTAGCAGGTTCAAGTCCTGTCTAGTGCAAAAAAATTGAAAGCTTTTGTTCAAAAAACTAGTCAGTAGTCAAGTAGAAAACACTTTAAAAATAAAAATCGACGTCAAGGAAAATAAAATACATTGAGGCAATTAGAGTTCTACTCTCTTCTAAATTATGCAACCCAGGTATAATTACAATTACATAATAGTAAAGCTTACTTACTTACTTACTTAGTAAGTAAGTAAGTAGTGCATGCAAGGCCTATGGCATGCTTTCTGGGATTATGGTCTTTTGGTTTACGCTATGGCATCGTCATAGTTGTCACGGTGAAGGAAAAACATCGTGAGGAAACCAACATGTCCTAGGACTCGCCACGGACCGAAGACATGGGATCATCATCATCCGAGCGTTGTTCCCGGTTGCATCTCTCTCGAGAGCCCGGGGTCCGCTTTCCTACTTTTACGTCTCCACTTCGCACGATCTTCGGCATCCCGTGTAGTGAGGCCATTAGCACGCATATCCGATCTTACAACGTCAAGCCAGCACTTCTTGGGTCTTCCCAATCTGCCGCGGCCGGGCGGAGGCGCCATAGCAAGACATTTGTTTCCCACGTAACTAGCCGGTTTCCGTAGAACGTGGCCGTACCACCGTAAGCGGCATTCTTGCAGTTTGTCTGCAATGTCTCGGACATGAAGGCTGCCCCTGATGCGGGAGTTTCTGACGCGTCACTCCACACATCCAGCGCAGCATCTTCATCTCCGTGACACGCAGCTCCTGCTTATGTCGCTCAAGCAATGGCCACGCCTCACTACCATACAAAAGGACAGGTCTAATGATCGTTTTATAGACCTGTCCCTTCAGTTTAACCGGCATTTTCGGGTCACAGATGACACCAGTTACCTTCCGAAGACATGGGATATTCAGTGTTTTCTATGTATCATATGTATGTATTTACAAAAAAAAAGTATAATATTATGTAGTATATCCGTTGTTTCATAGTACATAGTACAAGCCTAGTGCTTAGTTTGGGGCTAGATTGCGCCGTGCAATATTTATTTATTTATTTATAGTTAGGGTTAGTAAAATGAACCACTATTATAGTTAGTTTAGGTTAGGCTACCAGTTTATCATAGTAATTCAGTTTCGTGACCATACCTTAGCAACCTTTGTCCTAGCTTCATCCAACAGTCTCTCGGCCTGTTTTAAAGCCACCATCAGCTTATCCAAGTCCTCTTCAATCAGAAATCCTTTACCAGCTTCTTTTGCTATCTTCATGTTACCGGCTAAACCGTTCTCTACGAGAACATGGTCTATGATTGATGCACCATATTCTGGGGGGGGGGAAATAAAATTAATTGAATTATTATTAGGTTTGCCTCGTGTTTAATTTAGGACTTTTCTTTAGCAAATTGTAAAGCTGCGGCGCTTTACAATTTGTTGTACTTAATTGTATTTTTGTAAAAATGTTAAATTCCAAAATTGTTCTGTTTTTTTTTAGTTGAGTTAGTGCTTACCTAAATTGGGGTTTAGGATCTTCTTCAAGGTATCTCCTGGCTTGGATTTTATTAATATTTCTCTCAGAGTATCACTGCTGGGCGCTTCGTAACTGGTTTTTGCTCTGTCTAATGGATATTTTTCTTTTACTGCAAATCTGTGAAATGAAATGAGTACGTTTTTGTAAAAAATGTTTTCAATGAAGTTCATACCCGGCGGTATTTGGCGAGACATTTTTGGAAGCATTTTTTTTCAGCAACAGTAAGTGTGTCAGGTAAAAAGGCGCCAAATAGCAGTGGGCGAAATAACACAATAGTATATTATGCAACTAGTGAATAAAAGACGGATTTAGTGCGAGGGCCGTCGATGAATCACGAGCAAGTGAAGGATTCTAACGACTGAATCACGACCGTAGGGAGTGATTCATGATGATTGAATCACGAGCGTAGCGAGGGATTCAAATGTTAGAATCCTGAGTTCATGGCTCTCAATGTAAATCCGTACTTTATTCAAGAGTTGCATACTATACTTTATACCATGACTACGAGAAAAAAAACCGGTCAAGTGCGAGTCGGACTCGCGTCGCGTACGAAGGTTTCCGTACCACTATCACAATCGGGTACAGAACCCTGAAATGAACACTAGACCGGCAACAAATCCGTGAACGCAATGCGTACGTTAAAATTTATTTTACCACTGGCGCCAGTCTCAATTCTTTACTAGATGGTAAAAAGTGCTAGTGGTAAAAATACATCGAGGTATCGTTGCGTTTTTATGTCAAAATCACGTTGTTGAATGGTCCTTAAATGTTTTTTTATCTATTTGTTGTTATAGCGGCTAAAGAAATACATCTAATGTGAAAATTTCAACTGTCTAGCTATCACGGTTTATGAGATAAAGCCTAGTGACAGACGGCAAAGTATCAGTAAAAGTGTTCCGTTTTTATCCTTTGGGAACGGAACCCTAAAAAGAATTTGTATGTCGAGTATTCTTAGCGCAAGGAGTTTGTATCAAGTTTTTTTTCACGCAATGAGGTTGTATATGCATTTAGTTAGATGGGCGACGAGTAAATTGTTCTAAATTCAAACTCCAAACAGCGTGAGTAAAAGTCGTTTTTATTCACTGTTTTGCGTGAATAAAATAAGCTTTTAAGAGTATGAATGGTATAATAGTATATTATGCAACTAGTGAATAAAAGACGGATTTAAAGGGAGGGCCACAGGTGAATCACGAGCAAGTGAAGGATTCTAACGACTGAATCACGACCGTAGGGAGTGATTCATGATGATCAAGTTTTATTTCACGCAATGAGGTTGTATAAGCTTTAAGATGGACGACGAGTAAATTGTGTTCTAAATTCAAAATTCAAACAGTGTGAGTAAAAGGCCTTTTTATTCACTGTTTTGCGTGAATAAAATAAGTTTTTAAGAGTGGGAATGGTATAAAGGCTATTTTTCATACCAATACTCTCACGGGAACCGGACTTACACGGATAAAACCTCACGGAACATCTAGTAATAATACAAATATTAAAAGATCCTTACCGCACTTTGTCCCCTTCAACATGGGGTCTCAACACATTAAGTATGGTCCATTCATAGTCAGTAAGGACGATGTTCCCTCTGTCATATAGCTCTAAAATAATGTGGTAAGCCGCTTCACCGGTGCCGAACTGCAGGTCTACTATACGATCAATGCCTAGTTGGGAGAGCTTTTCTAGACGCTTGTTTTTTAAGTGTTTACGGAGCTGGAAAAAAACGAGAAATTTTATAATATGCTAATTACACTGTAAAGTTGAGAGTGGTGTTGGTCTAGTGGTAGATACGGCGACTTTCATTCCGAAGGTCGTGGTTTCAAATCCTGACCGACCGCGCACCAATGTTATTTCTTTAAAAAAAAATTAAGTGTGCTATTAATATCGCTCTTAAGGTGAAGGATAACATCGTGAGGAAACCTACGGTTTAAAGTCACACAAAAAGGCCCAGATATAGGTCTAGTAGCGGAAACACACAGTAAAAGTAAGTAATAACTGTAAATTATAGCAAAAGTTTTTTTTGTGCATTTTACCACTATCTCACCTGATGGTAGGTCATGATATAATGGTTTAAGATGTAGCACACTAATCTCGGAGGAAAACGGCAGTGGAACTAGCTCCAACCTGTCTACTTGAAACAAAGGGTTCTAAGTAGATATACCAATTAGTAAGTCCCGACCCTGCAGAATTTACGGGATCAAAAGGACCCTATGTCCTTCTCAAAGGTTCTATCTATCTCTATACCAAATTAATCAATATTGGTTCAGCAGTAAGGCGTGAAGCGTAACAGACAGATACACAGACAGGGTTAATTTCGCATTTATAATATTAGTAAAAGTAAGATTCTAAACAGGTAGCAGTAGCATAACATACTATTTTAAATAAAAATTAAATATAGGTAACAATGGGACTGTAAGTAAAACCAGCACATAGCTAGTAACAAATATTTAGAAAATTTATTTTTAAAGGAAAAAATAGCATTCAAAAATTTTTTTTTTTTGGGGTACCGACCCAAAGACGCGAGTTCAAGTCTCGCCGCAAGTGAACATTTTTGAATGCTATTTTTCCTTTTAAAATAAATTTTCTAAATAAAATAGCCTTGAGCTACATACAAAAATTAAAAGAAATTTATAACAAATATTTGTTCAATACCTTCATGGTAAACCCAGAAGGCGCAACATTCTTGGGCCACTCGAAGTGTGTGCTGTGAAACCTGTTCCCAGACTCCAATAGCAGTATACTCTTCTCTTCTGACTGCTGCAGTCTGATCACATAAGTGCGGCTGTCTATGTCGTAGACTTGGTTCACTCGCATGCCCACCAACCTGGGGAGAAGTGTTTTTTACATGAGATAGGCTAGCATTTTAACTCATCTCACTTGATAGGAAGTGACAATGGGGTTGGAAGGTGTAACTCTAGACTTTTGAGGTAGCTTATTGGCCAAGGTTAAGCAACACCTGCATGGTCATTACTTGGATGGGAGACTGATCATTTGTGTGGCAATACATCATTTTCTCGGGCTCCTCCGTGCTTTGGTAGGCACAATAAGCAGTTGGTCCCGGTTGTTATCTTTGATAGCAGTCATTAGGTCAAATTAGGGGCCTTAGGGCAGCCTGAAAACTTTAACACTAGGTGAGCCATACTGCTACACGAAAAGAAGAAGAAGACTATAGATTTGAAGTTTTTCAAAAGAAAGAACACACATGCTGAGAACCTGCAGTGGCTGCAATGTTTCTTGTGTTTATGCTACCTCTGCTGGAGTGTTATGGGGAAAGTAATTTAGTTAGTGTGTGTTTGTGATGTTTTAAGACATTTTTTTTATTGAATTAAATTAAAGCTTTTATGCAGACATGTCGACTGACTAGAATTGCGATAGCATACACGGGACCGTGTGCCCTTTATGTATTCTGCTGCAGGATTCTTGCCTCCTAGCACAAATAAAGCCTTTGATATTCTCAGTAGATTCCTACTTCACATATCCAAGATTTTTAATTTGCAACAATGAGTTTTTCTGTCGATAGTATTGCGCAATAATAAAGCACGCTTGTTGTATTATTCGTTGATCAATAAATTGGCAAGAATTGTGTTGCATTTTTTGTTTTCATGATATTAGATTGGATTGGAGTGTAGGTACTTACTTCTGTAGCTCTGTGACCATGCACATGATATCGTAGGTATTGAATCGGTTCTTCATCTTGATAGGTTTATTTAGCTATTGTATTTCAAACCGAATGGGGAAATTCTTTTCCATAACCCTCTGAATGATAACACGAAATTATTGCACAAAGTTACACAAAAATTTTCATACAAAATCAAAACACGAGTTGGCAGCAGTGTTGCCAAAATCAATTGTGAAATTTCACCATCAAATGTGTATTTACTCTATCTATATCTAGAAATCCATCGACTAACCCTAACAGCAGCCTCTGCACATCCTCTGCAGGTCTGCAGTATAATATAATAAATAATAGCGCAGTGAATAGTGACTGCACTATTCCATAAAAAATAATCATAAATAAAACTATTTTTGTATTCTGTCTCTATAACTTAAATCTAAAGTCAGTGTAATTTAGATCCACACTAATAATTTTATACAACACTGGGAACTATGACTGACTTCTAATAAAATTTAGTAACCTCAGTATTATAGATTTTTCTTCTGTTTTCAGTACCTCAGTATTATTTTTCTTTGTTTATTTTGTTATAATGTTTTAAACAATCAGATATTTCTTGGTTATAGGGGCAATTAAGTTCCTTCTCCTAGAGTCTGACCAGTGAGTCGTGGCAGTGAAAAAAGCGGCAATTTAAAAAAATCTTCATGTGTTAGTAATAATTAGATACCTAGTTAGTTATAGATTTGATATTTTTTATTAAAAGTAAAATAATAAAAAGTATCAAATCTATTTTTTCTATGTAGGTATCGTCACGGCATCACAGTGTCGACACATGAAGATTTTTTTAAATTGCCGCTTGTTTTCAACTGCCACGACTCACTGGTCCGACTATATCTGTCAATTAAAACATTATTGACGTATTTTTACGTTTCGCGCTGAAATTTTCCGCAGTAACTTTCGGTAAATCCGGAAAGCTGGCATCACCGCCCAAACACACTTTTGACACAATGACATTGATGGCTTTAGCGAAAGTCATCATCTTTTTTTTTTTTCTTCATTATGGCGTCGATCCACGAAGTGATGTAACTTCGCACACCAGCGTCGAGTTTATTGTCGTATCTTTCTTCTTCTTTTAGCTTTGGCGTCGTACTTCTTGTACATCTTGCCATTATCAAGTATTGGCCCGATCGGCCTCAAAGTTTCAAGTCGGGAGCTATGGCAAAGCGGTGGCAACTTTACCATAACCTACACGGAGCTTTGACAGGAGAGACGAAGAAAGTTCATGTTTAACACTCAATTTTGTTTTCACTACACTTGTGCACATTCACGGAACTAAATAGATTATGATCCCACCCAAAATTACACAATTTAACCCGGCTTACAACATAGTTTCACGTAAACAAAATTAGAGCGCGACATGTTGTCTCCACGTTCCCGCCAAAACCCAGTCATCATCTTGGCATCTCGAGAGTCCGGGGCCAACAAAGGAAAAAAAAAAAGTCATCATCTTTTGGGAAGTCAACGTCAAAGCATTTATCCATGATCACCATTTGTCAAAACTGACATTGGTTGGTTTGTTTACAAAAATCAGCTGGTATCGGATGTGGTGTGTCGCAATATTTTGTGTTTTATTTATCTTAAAGAAAACCCTCTAAACCCATTTGTTATTTCGATTATAAATAGCACCATACACTTTGTGCTCCTACAATTAGAACCTTACTCACTTTTCTTCACCTGTAAATATAATATAACCTCAAACAAAACTTACAAGTTTCCTCGATATGGCAACGAAATTCGACGCTGCAGCCTATAATTTCCGCAAGAAATGTCCTTACATCGGCAAGGACTTACTTCGCTGGTTCCCTGGACACATGAACAAAGGTCTAAAGCAAATGCAGAGGAAGTTTAAAACCGTCGACTGTGTTATTGAAGTCCACGACGCTCGAATTCCCCTCACTGGCCGCAATCCTGTCTTTACAAACACTTTGATTGGATCAAAACCTCATATCCTTGTGTTAAATAAGAAGGATTTAAGTATACAATCATTAATACCTTGTGTAAAAGACAGGCTGAAAACAGAAGGGGTTGAAAATGTGGTGTTTACTAATTGCAAAGATCAGCATTGCCAAGGATTGAAGAGCCTGACGCCTCTCATGGTGAATTTAATTAAAGATTCGAACAGGTAACCTACAGGTTTTCATTCCAGTATCCAGACATATTTATTTTTTGTTTGTAATATAGTTTTCTATCTGCGATTGGTCTTTAGACCATGAGCCGATGTGTTATAGAGTTGTTTCTTGGAAAAGTACTGGCTTACGTTTTAGTCTTTGTTTCCCCTCATAGTTTAGGAGCTTAGAGGTTGGTGTTTGCAAGTGTTTTTTGGCAAATCTGCTCAGTAGTACAATCATACCTAACATTTTTATAAATCTACAAGAGGCTTGGACCTTGAGTATAGAAAACATACTCCATTACTTTTAAAATTCTTTCTCACTTTAAAACTCCGACCATAAAAGACGAACTTTGACTACCTCCAGGTTTAACCGCAGTGAAGAAACAGACTTCAACGTGATGATAATCGGTGTCCCAAATGTTGGTAAATCATCGCTAATCAACATGATGAGGTCTAGGAACATGAGGATCAGGCATGTGTTGCCGGTTGGAGCCGTGGCCGGAGTCACCCGCAGTCTCTTGACTAAGATGAGGATTCATAATAATCCTAATATATTTATGTTTGATACGCCTGGTACGTATGAATCTAAGGGCACATTCAGGTAGAAAGCTAGTGTAGAAAACTGGTTTGTCAAATATGCACCAGGTTTTTACACCCCATTGGTTTAGTAGTTTTTTATAAGAATATTGTCATGGCAGATAAATAAATAATAATAAAACAATTTTTTTTTTTGTATATACAT
Organism: Idaea biselata; assembly: GCA_958496205.1. Classification (NCBI taxonomy): domain Eukaryota; kingdom Metazoa; phylum Arthropoda; class Insecta; order Lepidoptera; family Geometridae; genus Idaea; species Idaea biselata. Next base: position 12,791,077 of record OY292402.1, read on the forward strand.
ACATTTTATGCAAAGAGAGACACCCAGACCAGCAACTAATATTTATTTTTAAGCATTAATACTTGCTTCCGGCGGGAATCGAACCCGCAACCTTCTGCATTACAGTCGTGCATTTTCCCGCGCCACAACGGTCGTCGACGTTGAAATTAAAACCGAATTATAAATGAGCGGCAAACAAGTTGAAAAAAATGGTGGATGCAGAAGTCGATTTTCATAGAAGTCGCATGTAAAATGTACTGCGCGAACTTTCCCCTTCCACTTCAAAATTTTCCAACTTGTTTGCCGCCCACTGTAATATTTTTAATTTAATATTTCCAGGAATACTAGAACCATCCGTATCAGACGTAGAGATGGGTCTTAAGTTAGCTCTCTGCGCGTCGCTTCAAGATCACCTTGTGGGGGAGGAAGCGATCGCTGACTACCTGCTCTATTGGCTCAATAGCCACGCCAACTTCAAGTATGTCCAATACATGGGCTTGGAGGAACCGTCTGATGACATAAATAGGGTGAGTCTTGTATATACATATTGACGACAGAACTGGACTGGTCTCTGTGAGAGACTAGAAGGAGAAAGGTCGCCTGTTAGTGATCCATTTTAAACTCGTCTCTGACGGACGAACTTTACCAGTTCCAAAGTAGAACTGTTCGGGAAATAACTCGCACACCTTTAATAATAAATAGTGCACGACATTGCACACAGCGCAATCTAGCCCCAAACTAAGCACTAAGCTTGTACTATGGGTACTAGACTAGGCAACGGAATACATACAACATATTATACTTTTTTTTGTAAATACCTACATAGAAAACACCCAGACAAGAAACAAATATTTATTTTGAGCATAAATACTTGCATCTGGCGGGAATCGAACCCGCAACCTTCTGCATTGCAGTCGGGCCTTTCCCCGACGCGCCACAGAGGTCGATTACCTATTTAGACTAGAGACCTCTTATAGAGACTATTCCAGTTTTATGATTCTAACTAGATTTTTGAATCTCCAGGTACTAATAGGCGGCGCGATAAAGTTCAATCGTATTAGAGTAACGCGCGACTACGACGGTCGCACGCGCGAGGTTCCCGACCTTGTGGAGACAGCCAAGACCATGATCAAAGCGTTCCGGACCGGGGACCTGGGGAAGATACTCTTGGATATTGACCTCATTGACACGGGGAACCCGGGAGAGAGGCAGTTAGCTTACTGTGCGGAATCCCACTGCTGATGGGCAGTGGCCTTTGAAGTCTTAGATTCTATTGTGCGGTTGTAAATATGTAAATAATAGAGTGTATGTATAGGATTATGGTCTAAGTAGGTCTAGTTTAGAATTATATACTTTTGATAATTTGTTTATGTTGTTTTCTTTGTAGTATATAGTAGTCCGTAGTAGGTACGGCCGCGGCAGATTGGAAAGACCCAAGAAGTGCTGGCTTGACTTCCTAAGATCGGATATGCGTGCAAATGGCCTCACTACCCGGGATGCCGAAGATCGTGCGAAGTGAAGACGTAAAAGTAGGAAAGCGGACCCCGGGCTCTCGAGAGGGATGCAACCGGGAACATCGCTCGGATGATGAAGATAGTCGGTACAGACAAATTATCACTTACTATATCTTCTAGGCCTTATCCTCTAGCTAGACGGTATTGAGAGTTATTTTATTCTCATAGGTAAATAATGGTGACGTAGTAAGAGTAGGTACTATCTTGAACGTAAGGAAAACTTATAGGTTATGCAATAGTTTATGTAATATCCTAAGGTAAGGCCAAAGGCCGGCCGCACTTTGGGTTCGTTTTCGTCCGAAATAATTCGTGCGCTAGCGTCCGGAGACATACGAACCATCCCATTCTTCCAAATGCTATGAAAGCGCGCAGTATGCATACGAATTAGCCGTACGTCATGTACTGATTAACGAAAACGTATACGAATACTGACGATTGACGAAAACGTAGGTTTCTAAAGTGCGGCCGGCCTAATAGTTGGTACGCGTCTTGGTGCTCTTGGCTTAACCACAGTAGGTAATTGATAAGCTCTCCCGCCGAATTTTATACGTAAGCAAATCTATTATGACGACCTCTGTGGCGCGTCGTGCGAGAGCGCGACTGCAATGCAGGAGGTTGCGGGTTCGATTCCCGCCGGGTGCAAGTATTTATGCTTAAAAATAAATATTTGTGTCTGGTCTGGGTGTCCTTCTATGTATAATATGTATGTATTTACAAAAGAAAAATAAATATAAGTATTATATCCGTTGTCTAGTCACCGTAACACAAGCTTAGTCGCTTACGGGGCTAGATGGCGCTGTGTGTTGTTCACAGAATTTATTTATTTTATTATTTCCAAGTTTTGGCAAAGAACTAGGCTTTTAGGGTTCCATACTTCCATACCTAAAGGCGTACCTAAAAATGGTCTCTGTCTTAGATTGGAATCAGCAGGGGGTCTTTAGGTAAGTCGCGTATGACTAGGTACCTTCTAGGACAGCGTGCTGCATCTTAGACTGCATCTACACTACACTTACCATCAGGTGTGTGTCAATGGTCAAACGACAAAATAGAAAATCTCTCAATTTACGTGTTGTGAGGGTAGGTACTCTAGGTACCTCCCCTACACATAAAAATATAATGTAGGTATGTTTTTTTCGAACTTTTTTTGAAAATTTTAGAATTGTATCACTAAAAAAAACAGCTGTTTTTGTAAATGAAGTCAATTAATGTTAAAATAGTAGTAGTCCAAACTAAATAAAAGGGCACCTTAAGGCCAATGACCTCAAACTCTAAAAAACAGCTGATTTTCATGCAAACTTTAAACTCAAAATTTTCGAAAACAACTCCGAATTTTGAAAGTTGTAGAACAAAAGTTGTTCGCCTAGATGTCTAGAACAACCATTTTTCGGCTTAATCCCCCTTTTCTCAGAACGCCGTGTATAGAACAATACGGATGCTTAGATCCGACGTATGAGTCACCGACGCAGGTAGACTAATTGGTTAAGTCAGTGCTACCGGTGTGAGTAAAGATTTGTTGTTGGTTTGAATCCCGCTTTCCGTCGATCATGCGTTGTGTTTTTGCAGAAGTATTGTAGTATTTCTACAATACTTCTAAGAAGGAAGTATTTAGATTTTTGATGTGAAACATCTATAGGCGAGGGTAAACCTGATTGTTGGTGTGGCTATACAGGCCGTGGCGACGCATCGCCACGCTATATGATGGAATAAATGTTCTATACCTTCATGATGTTTCACATCTGCCAGGCTTCCCGTGACCCGTTCACCCGCGTAAGTCCTGATCCCGTAGGTATATCGGGCTCAAAAGTAGCCTATGTTACTCAGGGTGAATGTAGCTTTCTAATGATGAAAGAATTTAGTAGGTAATTTAGGTCTAGTAGTTTTTGAGTTTATTCAATACAAACATACAGACACACATGTACACATGCAAAATACAAAAATACTAATCTTTCCTCTTTATAATATTAAGTGTAGATGACTAACTTTATGTAACGTTTGTCTTTTACTGTGACACGGTACGGAGTTTCAAAGTTAACAGACAGAGACAAACGTTACATAAACTTAGTCAACCTTTATAAGTAAGGGGGTTGCCTTTGTTTTAAAACAGCTGATTGTCTACAAAAGATAATCTCGACATTTTTTGAAGAAAAATGTTCCTGTTTAAAAAAATAAGTTGAAATTAGTTCGCCTGGACGAGTAGAACAACGTATACCTAATTACCTATACTATATCATAAACTTAGATCAAAAATGTAAACAAAAATTGTATACATTTAATTGAAAATTACAGCACTTTATTTAGTTTTTCCTTAAAAAATTGACAGTTCACTGCTTACATTTTTGATCTACTAAGCAAGGTATATAATTAGAGGTCGAAATCAAAGACCCCCCTACAAATATTGCTCACCTAACAGATCAGATGCATTATAATAGTAGATTGTATACCAAGGGAGAAAAGACTATTTTTACGGCGAGAGTGTTTTTTGAATCCAGAGAGAAGCGAGGGATTCTAGAGTAGAATCCCGAGCGTAGCGAGGGATTCTTTAGTAGAATCCTGAGCGAATCGAGGGATTCAAAGTATCTCACTCGAGCGAAAAATAGTGTTTGCTCCCGAGGTGAACATTCTACTTTTCATCACCCTCTATGAGAAAATGAGTTAGTTCTACCAATAACTACCATTTCTACCAAAAACTACCATTTTCTACCAATACCTACCATTTTTCACCAAACCTACCAATTTCTACGAACGTTACCATTTCTTACTAAAACCTACCATTTTCTACCAAAACCCTGCATTTTACCAATATTCTACCTGTACGGTCGAACACCCATCGCTCACCTATCAGACACATGTGTTGCTTAACCTGCTCGGTCTATTACCTATCACCTACCTATCAGACACGCAGTACGGTGATAGGAACTCTTTGTTAATTGAAACTTTTTAAAAATATTCACATTCCAAATTCAAATCTCATTATTGCCCTGCAAACGCTTAAGCGCTTTGCTGGCGATGTTCCTAGCAGGCATTTTCATAGCTCATTATTGCCCTGTTAGCAGGGCAATAATGAGATTTGAATTTGGAATGTGAATATTTTTAAAAAGTTTTAATTAACAAAGAGTTCCTATCACCGTACTGCGTGTCTGATAGGTAAGTGATGGGTGATTGACTGAGCAGGTTAAGCAACACATGTGTCTGATGGGTGAGCGATGGGTGTTCGACCGTACAGGTAGAATATTAGTAAAATGGAGGGTTTTGGTAGAAAATGGTAGGTTTTAGTAAGAAATGGTAACGTTCGTAGAAATTGGTAGGTTTGGTGAAAAATGGTAGGTATTGGTAGAAAATGGTAGTTTTTGGTAGAAATGGTAGTTATTGGTAGAACTAACTCATTTTCTCATAGAGGGTGATGAAAAGTAGAATGTTCACCTCAGGAGCAAACACTATTTTTCGCTCGAGTGAGATACTTTGAATCCCTCGATTCGCTCAGGATTCTACTAAAGAATCCCTCGCTCCTCTCTGGATTCAAAAAACACTCTCGCCGTAAAAATAGTCTTTTCTCCCTTGGTATACAATCTACTATTATATGACTTACAAGACTATCTTCTTCTTTTTTTTTACTATATAAAAATAAGTCGGGTTTTCCTTCCTGACGATATAACTCCAGAACGCACGAACCGATTTCCACGGTTTTGCATTCGTTGGAAAGGTCTCGGGCTCCGTGAGGTTTATAGCAAAGAAAATTCAGGAAAAATTTAATTATCTATAATTTATAAGGCAAAACAACGTTTGCCGGGTCAGCTAGTTACAGAATAGATATCTTGCTGTTAATAAAACGCAACGATAGCGCGATCTAATTTGAAGTGCAAAACGCCATCTATGCAGTCCGTGTGAAAACTAATTATTTTAAAGGTATTGTTTTGTTAGTTCAGGGGTCGGCAAGTAGTTTTAAGAGGATAGTCTCCATACAAACGTAGTTTAAAGTTTCCTCCCTGGATAAAGACATTAGAGCAAATATGTTTATACCATTCACACTCTTAAAAGCTTATTTTATTCACGCAAAACAGTGAATAAAAAGGACTTTTACTCACGCTGTTTGAATTTTGAATTTAGAACACAATTTACTCGTCGTCCATCTAACTAAATGCATATTAAACAACCTCCTTGCGTGAAAAAAAACTTAATACAAACTCCTTGCGCTAATAATACTCTACATACAAATTATTTTTAGGGTTCCGTACCCAAAGGATAAAAACGGAACACTTTTACTGATACTTTGCCGTCTGTCTGTCCGTCTGTCACCAGGCTATATCTCATAAACTGTGATAGCTAGACAGTTAAAATTTTCACAGTAGATGTATTTCTTTATCCGCTATAACAACAAATAGATAAAAAAATCATTTAAGGACCTGGGGTCCTTAAATGATTTCAACTTTCAAATTTCAGTCCTTCAACAACGTGATTTTGACATAAAAACGCAACGATACCGCGATGTATTTTTAGCACTAGCACTTTTTACCACCTAGTGATGAATTGAGACTGGCGCCAGTGGTAAAATAAATTTTAACGTACGCGTTGCGTTCACGGATTGGTTGCCGGTCCAGTGTTCATTTCAGGGTTCTGTACCCGATTGTGATAGTGGTACGGAAACCTTCGTACGCGACGCGAGTCCGACTCGCGCTTGACCGGTTTTTTTTCTCGTAGTCATGGTATAAAGTATAGTATGGAACTCTTGAATAAAGTACGGATTTACATTGAGGGCCATGAAACACTGGCGTCGTTACTCAGGATTCTAACACTTGAATCACTCGCTACGCTCGTGATTCAATCATCATGGATCACTCCCTACGGTCGTGATTCAGTCGTTAGAATCCTTCACTTGCTTGTGATTCAACTATGGCCCTCGCTTTAAATCCATAATAGAATATAATAGTAGTAAATCCATAATATTATGGCATAATAGTATTGCATAATATATAATTATGCCATAAAACTTATATCTGTCATCATAAATAAATAATAAATAAATAAATAAATAATTTCTCCTAACAACACACAGCGCCATCTAGCCCCGTGGTAAGCGACTAAGCTTGTGTTACGGTGACTAGACAACGGATATAATACTTATATTTATTTTTCTTTTGTAAATACATACATATTATACATAGAGGGACACCCAGACCAGACACAAATATTTATTTTTAAGCATAAATACTTGCACCCGGCGGGAATCGAACCCGCAACCTCCTGCATTGCAGTCGCGCTCTCGCACGACGCGCCACAGAGGTCGTCAAATCATGACTATGCATCTACCTTTTTATTTTTTTCATTTTATTATTTATTTATTTTTTATTATTATTTTAATTAGAAAAAAAAAAAAAGCTAGATGCATTGTCATGACAGATATAGGTTTTATGGCAAAACATATTTGCTCTTGTCTTTATCCAGGGAGGAAAATGTAAACTACGTTTGTATGGAGAAAGAGAATGGAGAATATCCTCTTAATTGGGGTCCGTATAAAATTGAATTGAATTTTCGAGGTCCAAAAAATTAATATTTCCGGGTGTTGCTTACCGCCGTGTTAGTGTAGGTAAAATAAATAAAAAAGACCGACCGACATCAGGTGAGATGGGGTCAAATGGAGGCCTATCTGAGATAGGCTTGCATTTAAAAGTGTTAAATAGTAACAATATTGTTCAGGTGTAAGTAGGTAGCTAGGTAGGTACCTACAAAATATTATTTGGAAAATCAAAATCAAAATGATGTTTTTATTCAATCGGTTATTCACAGAACACTTTGAAACGTCAGTAATCTAGTCAGTGTCTTCGGAACGCGGCCTCAAATAAGAAGAAGACACAAGAAATTCATGGGGTTGTTTTGCAGTGTCACATTGTGGCATATTTACCTAGGTACTATTGAACAATAGATAGATAGGTAGATTAATTCTTTATTACAACACTAGAAACAAAAAATTACAATAAAATGAAAAACATAAACAACATAAATCTAGGTGGCACAATGGGCGGCCTTATCGCTTAAAGCGATCTCTTCCAGGCAACCTTTGGATAGACAAGAAGCGAAAAAAGATGAAAGGTAGGGTGTTTGGACAGGAGAAAAGGTACTTGAAACAATAGTGGCACTGGAACAAAAATCTACACTTAGTTCAATTATAATCCTTACCTACATTAAAAGCGCGAAAGTAACTTTGTCTGTCTGTCTGTTAAAATATCTTTGTATACTTAGGTAGTATATAAAAAAGAAAAAAACCCGTCCCCTAATATAGTTTACAACAACCAATTTTAACATTTGATAGGAAAATGTGAAATATTATGCTTTGATTCTTACAACCGCATCCCTCAAAAAAAATACTGTTAGCACAAAGAAAATCTGAAACTTATAAGAAACTCTTTGGTAAGTGAAGGCAGACTGGTATATTTGACAGTCATGGCAGCCATTTTGAATTCCATGACCTACTCGATTTGACTCTGACTAATTAGAAGCGACCTCACATTGTACTACGATTCCCTTGTTGTTTTTGAAACACGTTTGTTGTATGGGAGCCCCTCTTAAATATTTGTTTTATTTTGTTTTTAGTATTTGTTGTTGTAGCGGCTACCGAAATACATCTTCTGTGAAAATTTCAACCGTCTAGCTATTAGGACTGACAGACAGACGGACGGACAGACAACGAAGTCTCAGTAATAGGGTCCCGTTTTTACCCTTTGGGTACGGAACCTTTAAAAAAGGGGTATTTACAATGATAATATTTGAATGGTCAGATGGGGCATTTACAATACCGGGGCAAAAGCAATAACGGTCATTCCTAAAAATATCATTAAAGAAACCGGTAACCTTCGACAAGGTACTACGATAGTTAATTCAGTAGGCCGATTATGTACGCAGTGATAATCACCGAAGTGAGTGGTTTACGCTTTATTTAGCAACTCCGAAACGTCAAACACCGACTTTCGTATGACGTATCATAGAAACTCCACTGGGTTCGGTTATAATCACTTCGTACATAATAGGCCTACAGGATAATGTAAAGTCAAAAGTTACCGGTTACTTTAATGACATCATTAGCAAATAACGTTATTGCATTTGCCCTGGTATTGCAAATGCCTCGTCCAACCCTAGTGAAAACAATGATAATTGAAAAGTAGGTACCTTACCTACTACGAAATGAAAATGTAAACGAATGTTTCATTATTGTTTTGTTCCTCAATGTTTTATAGCATATCTACCCATATTGGCAGTTTAATATAAAACTACTCAACCGATTCCATACAGATAGCTGGAGATCTGGAATAACACAAACTACTTTTTATCCCAATATTCCAGGTGAAACCGCAGGGCGCTGCAAAAGACTCTCATACAAAAAATACATACCACAACATATAATCACGGAGCACGGCACAAGGCACGCCTTCGCCTAACTTTTTTTGTTTTACAAATTGTTGTTTTTGTTCTTCTAGCGTTCGAGAATCGATTAGATTATTCGTGGTGGTACTAGGGTCGGTTGGACAACAAGAGAGGTGGCTCTGTGTTCCCGCTGGCGGCGCTAGCGCTCCACCCTCGCTTCGCGCCTGCTACTCCGGCGCACGACCTCGCGCTGCTGCGGCTGGCTTTCCCCGCCCTACCGCCTCTCGTCCGCCCGATACCTATCGCTGTCTCCGGCGACTCAGGCATCGCTAATGCTAACTCTAGGACTACGTATTGGCCTAGGATTTTTGTAAGTTTCATGTATAAATAATAAATAAATAAATAAATAAATAAATATAAATATAAGTTTTTTCCCGTAGCTGCATATCATATAGGACAATGGGATGTTTTAATTGGTATAGGACCTGTGGTCCGGCTCTGCCTGAAATTGATCAATATTTAGTTCGAGGTCCGGTTATTACACGGTTATTAATCAGTACAATAACCACTTTAAAAAAATAGTAATTCGGAAAAACAGGAATTGTAAAATTTAGTAAATATGAAAATTCAAATTTTGTACAAAAGGGAACTCGGAATATTAACAATGTTAAAAATTATGAATTGAGATTTTAGTACTGACTTCGTTGTTTTAGGCTATCAACATCAACTGCCCATTTCATCTAAGGCCCGGTTTCTATAGGTTTTTAAAATACGATTCGTTTTAGTTACGGACAGATTCCGCTTTTATCAGTGGAATCCCATCAAAAACATTTTTGTATATACGAAGAAGCCAAGTCTTACAATGCAATCCTTCTACCGTAAAAGTTGTAAGATCTTATTATTTTGTAGCAAGACAGTTATGAAAATAAAATATTTTTTCGGTGTCAATCGACAACTTTGGGCATTTAAAAAATTGCTAAAAAATAAAACCAACGCGAAATATTAATTTTATATCAGTATTGAAAAATTGAAGAAAAATCGACATGTCAGTGTATTTTAGTTATTTATTACCTATTTAACAATAACCTTCATCACACGATATGTTTGTATTTATCAATGGCAGTCCAGCCGCGGCGGCACTTCGCACGGTAACGGCCCACAATCATGATGAAATCCGTGTTATATAATAACTAATAACTAATAGTTACTTTTCTCTACTGTGGTAGTTTTGTATACTTTTCCTATCTTAGATCCTCAAAGCCATTCTGTTTTATAGGACAAATAAAACGTATGATTTTTTACACGGGCTTTTTCTAATATATAAAATTTCCATGTCACAGTGTTAGTTACCGTACTCCTCCGAAACGGCTTGACCGATTTTTATGAAATTTTGTATACGTATTCAGTAGGTCTGAGAATCGGCTACTATCTATCTATTCTATACTTAATATTATAAAGCTGAAGAGTTTTTTTTTTGTTTGTTTGTTTGAACGCGCTAATCTCAGGAACCACTGGTCCGATTTGAAAAATTCTTTCAGTGTTGGATAGTCCATTTATTGAGGATGGCTATAGGCTATATTATATTTTCAAAAAAAATAGAGATTCTTACTAAAAGTTCAATAATGTAACACAAGGTGTGAAAAAAATGACCAAAAAATTCCTTACGCCGCGTGCGCTGCGAAAACTATTTGATATAGAACAAAACTATGTACTACAACTTTGTAGAACATGTAATTGTCTACAAAAAACATCGCGACACCATATGTCTAACTATTGTAGTTATCTCACAATAAGTGTTTTTGTATTTTTTGTAAATAACTAGAAAACCCCGCGAACTCCGTTTCGCCACCAGATGGCTTCGTTTTATGTAACATTTCGTTTGGTGATTAAAAGATGAAGAAATTTTTTTTTGTTTTATATTTGAAAAGGAAAAATTTTATTTCATTTCACAACAGTAATGAATTCATTTGGATTACAAAAATGAAGTGTTTTTTAGTTGAACTTCTATAAGTAAATGAAAGTGAATCCAAAGTAAATACTGAATCGAAGCGTTATACGTGTCCGCAAATTATCCGTTTCATTGAAGTGCTCTTTGGTAAACCACATTTTTTGTTTTTTTGGTCGAATCGAACCCGCAACCTCCTGCATTGCACTCGCGCTTTCGCACGAAACGCCACATAGGTCGTCATTATCGTACGTCATACGTCATCGTCATACGTCATATCATACGTCATCGTCATCGTCATACGTCATACGTCATACGTCATACGTCATACGTCATACGTCATCGTCATCGTCATACGTCATACGTCATACGTCATACGTCATACGTCATACGTCATACGTCATACGTCATACGTCATCGTCATACGTCATCGTCATACGTCATCGTCAAACGTCATCGTCATACGTCATCGTCATACGTCATCGTCATACGTCATCGTCATACGTCATCGTCATACGTCATCGTCATACGTCATCGTCATACGTCATCGTCATACGTCATCGTCATACGTTATCGTCATACGTCATCGTCATACGTCATCGTCATACGTCATCGTCATACGTCATCGTCATACGTCATCGTCATACGTCATACGTCATCGTCATACGTCATCGTCATACGTCATCGTCATACGTCATCGTCATACGTCATCGTCATACGTCATCGTCATACGTCATCGTCATACGTCATCGTCATACGTCATCGTCATACGTCATCGTCATACGTCATAGTCATACGTCATCGTCATACGTCATCGTCATACGTCATCGTCATACGTCATCGCTGAGTTTGATTTTAATTTCCAGCTTTTCTTTTTAAATTTTTCCTTAATTTTCTTTGCTATAAACCTCACGGAGCCCGAGACCTTTCCAACGAATGCAAAACCGTGGAAATCGGTTCGTGCGTTCTGGAGTTATAGCGTCAGGAAGGAAAACCCGACTTATTTTTATATAGTAGACTAGCTGACCCGGCAAACGTTGTTTTGCCTTATAAATTATAGATAATTAAATTTTTCCTGAATTTTCTATGCTATAAACCTCACGGAGCCCGAGACCTTTCCAACGAATGCAAAACCGTGGAAATCGGTTCGTGCGTTCTGGAGTTATAGCGTCAGGAAGGAAAACCCGACTTATTTTTATATAGTAGATTAAAATGCCGTCGCTTTAATAACCTTTTATTTTGTACCTTGGTATTAATCCTTATCAAAATAAATAACTTCATATTCAAGACGAATTCAATACCTTTCTAGGACTTTTTGAATTATTTAATTCGGACATTTCATTCAAAAGATATCGCGATATTAAAAATATAAGTATGTTGCAAGACTTGCAAGCGGTCGGCTCCTTGCAAAGCGGTTGTGCTCAGCGATACTTTTTAATACTTCTTGTTTAGGGTTCCGTTCTCAAAGGGTAAAAACGAAACCCTATTACTAAGACTTCGCTGTCTGTCTGTCCCTCTGTCCGTCTGTCACCAGGCTGTATCTCATGAACCGTTATAGCTAGACGGTTGACATTTTCACAGAAGATGTATTTCGGTAGCCGCTACAACAACAAATACTAAAAACAAAATGAAACAAAAATTTAAGAGGGGCTCCCATACAACAAACGTCTTTTTTAGTTATTGTTGTCAATTCCGTATCTAATTGGATTTTGTATTATATAATTTTTGTATTATGCAGATGTTATAAGTAGGTACAGAATAATAAATAAACAAATCTAGCTGTGTAGCCCCGACATTAGCTGTGTAGCCCCGGCATAGAATAGGGTTACCCCATCTCATCCCGTGGGTGTCGTAAAGGCGACTAAGGGATCTGAAGGAGATTAGCTAACCTTAAGTACTCCCCGCGCGGTGGCGGATAAACTGCTTGATAAGGATCAAGGGAGAGGGTTGGTGTCAGGCAGGCGGCCGGCCGTAAAAACATTGCCAAATCTAATTGCAGCAGGTATGGTCAATGATGACTTACCGACTGCGCCGACCCCAAATAAAAAAAATCTATTTGGGGTTTAGCGGACCCCGGGCTCCCGAGAGGGATGCAACCGGGAACATCGCTCAGATGAGAAGAAATAAATAAACAAATCCTGAAAGTCACTTTTCTACGCGGACGAAGTCGCGGGCACTGCTAGTAATTTATAAGGCAAAACAACGTTTGCCGGGTCAGCTAGTCTAATATATAAAATTTCCATGTCACAGTGTTAGTTACCGTACTCCTCCGAAACGGCTTGACCGATTTTTATGAGATTTTGTATACGTATTCAGTAGGTCTGAGAATCGGCTACTATCTATAATTTATAAGGCAAAACAACGTTTGCCGGGTCAGCTAGTATCTCTATAAAAATACCAATTATATCTAAAAAGGATAGGTACTTACAATTGGTTTTGTATAAAACCTCAAAGAAATTAACACTTTAAAATAAAATAAATCAATCAATAAATCCCTTTGACAACGTGAAGAGATGCCACAAAAATAAAAATAAATAAAAAGCTCGAATCCGTGTTTGTAACTAAAAAAACAATCTAACAAATAATGTTCTGAACAGCAACTCACAGAGGTGGGTGATCTCATTGCAGACAAAATGAACGTATTTAAATACTTTGCAACGTTCGTGGATAGCCTGCAGCAGTACAGATGGTTCTTAGAGCTAGCCAACCATTGCTACCCTATCGCTGCGATGGCTAAAATGCACGGATCTGCATGAGTGCCCTAAAAACAACTTAACAAATCGATTTGTTTTCAAACTTATCCATCAGACAACACTTCAAAATGTACACCAAACGGTGACTCATCTCTCATCTTCCACTCCCCAAAAATGTCTTTCTCTTACGACAACGTCCTAACTAAACGAAAAGCCAAGCCAATACCTTTATCAACCGATTCTTCCATACCAGTCAGCTCCTTCTCCGAGGAATTGTACTCCAGAACCACTACTTTAACAGACACAGTCACAACGGACACCACGAATGACACCCTGGACATGATCAGCTCACCTTGGAGCTCAAAAAATCACACAACAGACCAATGGACAGATTCCGCTGCGGACTCCTTCTTAACCTTCGTAAATAGCTCACCTGCTTTCACTTCTGCGACTATTGAGCCTAAAACTTCAACCACAATTGGCTTGGAAACTCCTCTAACTAGCAACACAGTAACTTTAATGAGCCACGGGAAAGGCGTGTCCAAGTCTGACCAAGCAAGCAGCGTAATGTCTCCCGCACTGAAGCCTTCCCATGCCACCAGTTGCTGGACAATGGAGTCTTATACTAGTCCCGGCATGTCAAGCGTAAGTAATCGAGTACGAGTGAAGTACCCTTGGAGCCCTAACACTTTTAGTTTCACAGACTTGGTGACTTGTAGTTACCCAGAAACCTCGGATTCTTTGAGCTCCCAGAAAGTTAGCAGGGAATCGTTTAGCGCGGCTAAAGAGACTGAAAAGATGATGCCAATTAATTATATTGCTATGTCGTTGGATGAGAATGTCGTTTTCGATTGGATACTGGTTAAGCAGAGAGGATTGGATGCTAGGAAATGCTTGATTCCATCTAAAGTTTAACTATAACTTAAAATGCTCTAACAGTAGTTTTATAACGTTCTAAAAAGTTACTTAAGAAGACAGTCTACCTACTCTTTTCTACAAACGTAGTAGACTGTTTCCTCCCTGGATAAAGATATTAGAAAAAATATGTTTATGCCTGGTTTATGCCATAAGTCCTATATCAGCCATGACCCTACGTTTTGTTTTGACTACGTAGGGGTATAGTCATGGCAGATATAGGTTTTATGGCATAAACATATTTGCTCTAATGTAAATATCCAGGGAGGAAACAGTCGACTACGTTTGTATGGAGAAAGAGTAGATAGACTGTCGTCCTAACAATCATTCTTACAACATTTGGCTATAGCCAAACCAACAGCCAACAGTATACTGTTATTTATTTTCAATACTTATTTAAAATGTATCTAATTATTCTTATAAATAATACATAGGTAACTGCTGTGTTTCAACACCCGAATTTTAATGTTTTCAGTCAAAATTTCATAAAGTAAGTTTGTACCGTTAGAAAAAAAATCAGTAAAATTATTTATAAACCTTTTATTGTCAACAAAATAGTTTTATTTTACATTACAGTACAAGAATAATAATTGACCTTTATTATGACAATAATAATTCATCAACTACCTGCCCAAAATATAATAATTAAATTAACAAACGAAAGATGAAAAATGTCACTCGTTTTCTTTACAGAAAACATGATTTTTACCCATAAATATCATATTTAAAATTTTATCAATAAAACAATTATGAAATTATTAGCAATTGTCTGCAAAAAAAACTTTTTTGGGCATTCCTGTCTGTGAAAAGGGCCAAAAATAGGATTTTTTGAGTCCAAAACTTATAATCGAGAGTAGCAGTATAGGAAACAATAATTATTTAATACATTTTGTTAGTAATACGTATGTATAGTCTACAATTATATAACTTTAAAAGTCGAAAGATTAACATATAAAAATGTAAATTTTATCTAGTTTCAAAAACTAGTAACAACAGAAAAAAATAACATACTTTTTTGTCAACCATACTTACACAAATAGAAAACTGATAAACTGTAATAATGAGTTTTATAACTAAATATAAATACATAATCTCTGTAAAAATCACTGAATACGGCACTAAACCATAATAAATAACTGATTTCCATTATTGCTGGGAGATATTGCTTCTTGCGATAAGGCCCCTAATTACTTATTTCTTTATAGTGTACCTATAGGCATTTGACGACTATCATACCAAGGAAAGTGCCGATACGGTCTAAGATGAAGCACCCTGACCTAGAAGGTATCTTTTTACTCGCAATTTAAAGCTCGCCACAGAATACAGTTCGAGGCAGCTTTGCTCCGTTTTTTACCCGACTACAGAGAAGCCAAAAGGAAGGGTAATGTTTTAGCAGTCTATGTAAGTATTTTGCATTTCGAAAATACTTATCTTATAGCTACGCCTATTTACCCGACTTCCAAAAAAAATGTTATAACATTAACCTTGAATAACTAAAGATATTAAGTAACCTAAAACCTGACAAGGATATTTTTAAGAATCACTTTCACTAAACGTTCTAAAAACAACACTTTATTTAAATCTCTTATATTGCACTTATTTGTAGTAGGTATGGTCAATGATGACTTGCCTACTGTACCGACCCCAAAAAACTTAGGGGGTTACAACCGGGAACATCGGGTAATCGGTAGTTAAAATAGAATTCGCGACGCTGCGACGACGCAACGCACTAATGAATCCGCAGCCTAATTCAGTTATTGGATTTCATATCTTTTAAAACATTCACCTGAAATTAATTAACATTTTCGTTTGGCAAGACATTTTCAGGTAAATACATAATTAATTTGGTAAATTTCAATCCAATCGCGAAAACAGAAGAAAAATCTGTTAGAGAGATTTCTGGCATAGTTGCCAAAAATCTCAACAACATTTTGGTATATACTTTCAATTTAACTGGTAACCAAAAATTAAACAGACTTGAGGCATAGTGGAGACGTCTTAGTTATAGAATAGGTGTCCTGTTTAGAATTTTTTTTATTTAAGGAAAAATACTTATTAAAAAAAATTCAATTGCGGCGAGGCTTGAACTCGCGTCTTTGGTTCTATACCCACCGACTTTGCGTCTTTGCGTCTTGGGTACCGACCCAAAGACGCGAGTTCAAGCCTTGCCGCAAGTGGATATTTTTGAATGCGTATTTTTCCTTAAGAGGACAGTCTCCATACTCTTTCTCCATACAAAAGTAGTCGACTGTTTCCTCCCTGGATAAAGACTTTAGAGCAAATATGTTTATGCCCCTACCTTTTTTTTCATTTTCTAATTAGAATAGTAATAAAAAAAAAAATAGAAAATGAAAAAAGTCAAAAGGTATGGAGACTGTCCTCTTAAAAAAAATTCTAAATAAAATAGCCTTGAGCTACATACAAAATAAAAATAAATTTATAGGTGTCCAGTAGTAAATCCGTTGTCAGGCTACTGCATCCGTCTTCACTGTTTAGGCACATTGCAGATGCCGACGACAGCCTTGTGGTACTGCGGCTGGTCGAGGGAATCAACGAGGAAGGCCCCGAGGTCCCACTTGGAGATAGACCGCCCCGGGGAAGTCTCCGGGTTCACTGCTATGCTTGTTTCTCTGCTTGGCTCGTCTGTGCGAGGAAAAGATTTAAGTTATACTGTCAAAATTACTTGTTAGATGTCGATATGAGGCCTTAACATTGAGTTTCAATACCTATGGAGCAACAATGTCTAACTAACAACACTCAAAAAATGTCCGAGCGCCGTTCTACAAACCTATGCATTTTAAAATTATTTAGTTTAAAATGACATTTGCTCGAATTTAGACTTTATCCTACTTGCATAACGTTCAAAGTCGCTAGAACGAAGTAAACAAAAACTCTGCGCAAAGTTTTGGCGAGCACATTTTTTTTTTAAATAAACTACACATACGAAAACAAAAAAATCTATTCAGCTGCCTTTCTTGACATTTCTCAGGCATTCGACCGGGTTTGGCACGAAGGCCTCCTCTACAAAATAAAACTAGCGCTTCCATCTAACTTTTTTAAATTTTTAAAGTCATATCTTTCAAACAGATATTTCTTCGTCAAACATGGAAACGACAAAACTACTCTAAGAAAGATTCACGCTGGTGTGCCCCAGGGAAGTGTGCTGGGACCTATATTGTACCTCATCTACACCGCTGATCTTCCACTTTCTGACAACACCATGATTGGCACATTTGCGGACGATACTTCTATTTTGGCAGTTGACTCTGATGCTGTGAAGGCCTCTGCTATCCTACAAAACAGCCTGAATGATATCTCCTCCTGGCTAAAAGATTGGCGTATCAAAGCGAACGAAACCAAGTCAGTACAAGTGACCTTCACAACTAGACGTGACACTTGTCCGCCGGTGTCGCTAAATGGAATACAAATCCCTCAGGCAGACCATGTGCGATACCTTGGTATATACCTGGATCGTCGACTGACTTGGCAGAAGCATATACTCACAAAACGAATAGCCTTGAGTCAACAGCTCAGAACTATGCACTGGCTAATCAATAGAAAATTCGAACTATCGCTAGAGAACAAACTCCTTGTCTACAAGTGCATAATGAAGCCAGTCTGGGCCTATGGCATCCAATTGTGGGGCACAGCCTCCAACTCTAAATTGGAAATCCTTCAACGCTTCCAGTCAAAAATGCTGCGTTTAATAACCTGTGCTCCTTGGTACATAACAAATGACTACACCATGAAGGGGACCTGAATATGCCAACCGTTAAGGAAGAGATAAAGAACTTTATGAAATCATTTAAAATCAGAATCTTGAATCACTCAAACCAACT
The DNA here is from genome assembly GCA_958496205.1 of Idaea biselata. Taxonomy (NCBI): domain Eukaryota; kingdom Metazoa; phylum Arthropoda; class Insecta; order Lepidoptera; family Geometridae; genus Idaea; species Idaea biselata. Next base: position 12,809,315 of record OY292402.1, read on the forward strand.
TGCGTCATCATCATGATGAATGCAGATTCTGCATTTAAGAGGCTCAAAAGAAAAGCTCCGCAAGACCTATTGCAGTGACCTGAAATATTTTATGGAAATGGGTGAATCAACGGATTCACGCCTTGCAAGCCGCTTCAACAACACACATAACCTCTTAGCTAAATGTCATAAGAAAGACAGATTGCAAGAAGAAAGGAGTTAAAAAAAAAACATTTTTTTTCAGTTTGTGATTCTATAGGTAGGTATTGTAACTCAATGGGCCTTAAGCTTAAAATACACGGGCGACACTGACACTGTAACTTATCCTGTAGAGCAGGGGTTCCCTAACTGGGGGGCGCGCCCCCCTGGGGGGCGTAGAGGTATTTATAGGGGGGCGCGGGCCACTTGTGCAGTTAAGTATAAAAACCTGCGATCGCTGAGTGAATGCATTCCAGACGGTTCGATACGACCAATGAAATTATTTGAAATTGACGCCTGTGAAGAACATAATATTTTTTTTTCTCAGTCGGCCAATATCAGCCTCTAGACTAGCCCCGCGGTCACCTCACGGGCGCTATCAAAGGTATTTGGTACAACTTACCAAATACCTTTTGTATGACTGAAAAAAATTAATGAGCAGTAAAAATACTTATTTTGAACACTTTTTTATCCTGACCTGATAATCTGGACTGGAGGATGGGGGGCGCAGATTATTTTTTATGGTCGAAAGGGGGCGCGACTCAAATAAGTTAGGGAACCCTTGCTATAGAGCCTTTATCTATGTATACAAACTTATTTCAACAGACAGACAGACAGAGTTACTTTCGCGCTTGTAATGTTAATAAGGATTATTATAGTATAGATTATTGCTCCAGTTTCACCATTAGTTCAATAGTCAATATGCGACAATGTAAGTAGGGCATGAATCCAAAGTAGGGCAAAAGTTCGATATTATAATCCCGGGATTGAGTGATCCGATATCGAGATTTGAGCAATTTACTATTTGGGTATAAATTAAGGTTTTTAGCTAAATTTTTCCTCATGGAATGATTGAATGGAACTATTAAAATTAAACCCAAATTAGTCTACTCCTGAGGAAGAGATCTGTAAAGATTTAGAAGCGTAGGGAATTGGTAAAATGTTTAAAACAATGAAAGTAACGTGATTCATTGCAATTTTTAAGACAAGTATTTTTTATACAAGCTCACATGCAAATTTTTTCTGCTAACATCATTTTAGTGGTGCGCCTAGAATTTGGCGCGAAAGTTTAGACACTTTCGGGTTTAGGCTATTTGTCCGCCATATTTCCAAAATGATGGGGTGGACGGCTTTCGGGGTAACTTATTTACGTAATGAAACCACTAGAGTCTTAAATATATTAAATATTTTATATTTAACACATTTTTATTGTAATAAATTCGCCATTTTAACGATATCTAAAATCCCAGTATCAATCCCGGGATCCCGGGATTGAGCTCTTAATATCGATATCGCCCCGGGATTGAAAACCTTCCGATATTGCATGCCCTAAATGTAAGTCACTTGATTACTGCAAAAAAAAACCGCATGAGTTTCTTGTGTCTTCTCATTGGAGGTCGCGTTTCGAAGACACACTTGATTACATTATATAATTGACGATTCAAAGTGGTATGTTGTTAATATCCAAATGAAAAACTACATTGAAATCGGTTCATCCGTTCTTGAGCTACGATGCCACAGACAGAACCACAGACACGTCAAACTTATAACACCCCTCTTTTTCCGACGGAGGTTAAAAAATATATTTCGAGTTTGCTACATCTTAGACTTTCTTCAGAGAGTAAGATGAGATAACTCTTCCTAGCTCGCTTCAAATACTATCTCAAGTACCTATGTACCTACCTGTTGTTTATTTTTAAACAACCATACCTTATTCTAATGCGTCGAGTTTTTTTTATCATTTGAGGCGTGTCACCACTTGAAACTTATCAGTTTTAGCAAAGTTATGAAATCATCGAAAACGGCAAAAGGTACCGAAACAGGTATTATAGCTGAATTATGCGTTTTTACCCGTTTCGTGGTTTACATTTAAAAGTCAGCGGACGAACAGACAGATCGATATGAAGCACTAGTTGTTTGAACGTAGATGTTCAAAACCGCTGTGCAAAAATCCACACTTAATCGGTCGCCCATCGAAGTAATGAAGCTGACAGGCGCAGCATCGTCTTCGTTTCGTTTAATATTGACTCAATTCGTTTAAGTGAGGAATTTTGCACAGTGAAACTGGATAAATGAGTTTAATTTAAAAAATGTAAATGTAATTTACCAGCAATATGAGGCGGGAAGACTGCGATGTAATCCAACGGGCTCTCCTTTATCGCCTGGTACATCCTCTTGTGGTCTTCGTTCAGATCCACGAACCGAGGTGGGACCTGCATACATGATTAGGTAAAAAAAACCAGTAAAAAAGGGTGAGTTGGACTTGCGCACGAAGGGTTCTGTACCACTATCACAATTGGGTATGGAACCCTAAAATTAAGACTGGACTAATCAATCCGTGAACGCAACACGAACGCTAAAATTTATTTTAGCGCCAGTCTACCACTCATTACTAACATCACTAGATGGCGCCAGTGGTAAAAATACGTCGCGATATCGTTGCGTTTTTATGTCAAAAATCAGGTTTGTTGTATAGGAGCCCCCCTTAAATATTTGTTTTATTTTGTTTTAAGTATTTGTTGTTATAGCGGCTACAGAAATACAACACCGGTGAAATCTTAAACTGTCTAGCTATTACGGTTCACAATATACAGCCTGGTGACAGACAGACAGCGGAGTCTCAGTAATACACAGTAGTATGGAACCCTAAAAACTAAAACTCAATTTTACTTTGTGTCCAGACCCTATCATCACTTAACATCAAGTAAGATAGTGGTCAAACACTCATCCACAATAATATTATAAAGAGGAAAGATTTTTATTTTTGTGTGTTTGTATGTTTGTAATGAAAAAACTCAACTACTGGACCGATTTCAACAATTCTTTCACTAATAGAAAGCTACATTATTGAGTAACATACTTTTAATCCCAATATTCCCACGGGATCGGGACTCACGCGGGTGAAACCGAGGGACGAAGCTAGTCTATTATATGTTTAAAAAAGATGTCAGATAATATAATTTACCTTATCCTGAGGGTAGAACAAGAATGCAGACAGACAGACGGAGACAGTTTTCACGTTCTTGGCTCTCATCGCTTCAATGATGTTCTTCGTACCCTCCGAGAGATCAGAAGTGGGTTCTAGCTTGTTATTGGTCCCCAGAGCGATAACAACTGCATCTGTGTCTGTGGTACAATTTAATTCTTTGAAATATTTTAATGGAAAAATTATCTGCAAAAATACAACGCACGATAGACGCAGGGCGGGATTCGAACCAACAACACATCTTTACTCAATCCGGGAGTACTGACTACCGGCGTCGGTGACTCATACGTTGAATCTTTGCGGCAGTATCTCACACTCTAACACAACTTAGGCACGCTTTCGGCACGTTGAAAGCCCAGTGCAGGCTTAACACTTCAAAATAGAAAATTAATTCTTTGGCTTAAGAGGAAAGGATACCTACTCTTTTCTCCATACAAACTTAGTCGACTGTTTCCTCCCTGGATAAAGACATTAGAGCAAATATGTTTATGCCATAAAACCTAAGTATATCAGCCATGGCCATGCCCCTACGTTTTTTTTTTCATTTCCTAATTAGAATAGAAATAAATTTTATAAAATTAAATATGAAAAAACGCGGCAATGGTCATGGCAGATATAGGTTTTATGGCATGAACATATTTTCCTTAATTTCTTAAATTTAATGTCATTATCCAGGGAGGAAACAGTCGACTACGTTTGTAAAGTTTGTATGGAGAAAAGAGTAGGTATCCTTTCCTCTTAATAACTTATGAAAAACACGCGATTCCTTTTGATATTTATATTCTTTTGATAATTTTATGAGTGACATCTTGAAACAAATATCTACATTACTATCATAGTAGGCATTTTTTTATAAAAAACTGGCCAAGTGCGAGTCAGACTCGCGCACGAAGGGTTCCGTACCATTTTCACAAAAAATCTATTGCTATTTTCTTATTAAGGCGCTGGCTGCATAATAGGTACGACACATCGACGTACGAGTTCGACTCGTACTTGACCCATTTTTGAATAATATCTCTATTATTATTATAAAGCGGAAGAGTTTGTTTGTTTGATCGCGCTAATCTCTGGAACCACTGGTCCGATTTGAAAAATTATTTTAGTGCTGGATAGTTCATTTATTGAGGAAGGCTATGGGCTACTTTTAATTTCGATATTCCCACGGGAACGGGACTTACGCGGGTGAACCCGCGGGACGCAGCTAGTAGTAAATATTTATCGATCCATCAAAGCATTACTTAGGTATCGTAAACGTTAGTTAGTTTATTAACTTAGGTATTTTTAATGTTTCTGTATTGCACACACGAAGCGTTTATATACTGTTTATACTAGCAGAGTCCCGCGGTTTCACCCGCGTAAGTCCCGATACAGAAAGATTTTTCAAAAACCCTTTCTTAGTGGATGCCTACACATCACAAAAAACACACTCTCCAAATTTCATGTCGCTAGGACCAGCGGTTTGGCCTCTGCATTGATATATAGATCAGTCAGGACTTTGAATCTATACTAATACTAGCTGACCCGACAAACGTTGTTTTGCCTTGACTAGCAGCTCCCCGCGGTTTCACCCGCATAAGTCCCGATCCCGTGGGAATATCGGGATCAAAAGTAGCCTATAGCCTTCCTCAATAAATGGACTATCCAACCCCGAAAGAATTTTTCAAATCGGACCAGTGGTTCCTGAGATTAGCGCGTTCAAACAAACAAACAAAAAACAAACAAACTCTTCCGCTTTATAATAGTAATAGATAGATAGTAGCCGATTCTCAGACCTACTGAATGCGTATGTGAAGTTTGGTGAAGATCGGTGAAGCCGTTTCGGAGGAGTACGGTAACTAACATTGTGACATGGAAATTTTATATATTAGAAGATTATAAAGAGGAAACGTTGGTTTGTATGTATGTATGTATATTGGGGGTAATCTCTGAAAGTACTGGACCGATTTCACAAATTCTTTTACTAATAGAAAGCTACATTATCAAGGAGTAACATAGGCTAGATATTCCCATGGGATCAGGACTTACGTGGGTAACATCGTGGGACGCAGCTAGTATATTATAGTTTTATTAGTAGAGACATTTAAGTGGCTAGAGGGTTACTTCGGTTCGTTTCGATACGACAACAATACTGTCATAACGATGGTTCTACTGTCACCCTACTATCAGAATGTGACAGTAGAATCATCGTATGACAGTATCGATGTTGTATCGAAACGAACCGCAGTAACCCTCCTGATGTTTCTATCCTTGTTATTTTTAAGAGCTGTATGTATCTTAAATATTAAATAAATTACCTTCGACAGCATCATGAACGGAGTCAGGTTCGAGGACATTACCCTCGAAGATCTCTACTTTGTCCTTCAGGTGTTCTGGGAGCTTTGTCGGGTCACGGACGAATGCACGCACGGACAGACCTGCAACATTAAACTAGTATTACCACCCACTTTGCTCTCACAGGATAACCAGTGCCCTGTTAATCAAAACTTACAATACTCAAATATTTTATTCAGTAAAGAACAGCGGCCCTAAATAATTTGCTCTACAAATCTTGTTTCATACATAAAAAATATTGTAAAATATTCAAGTACTCCTATACATAACAGAAAATTACAGCACTGAGCTGAGGCTCATTTGTACTGCTGCAAGCACTCGATCATTTTTAAGGTACTTACCATAATGTATCTTTTTCTGGGGTTAGGTATCTGTTCATTTGTCTCATAAGTTTAGTTTAGTTTCGCTGAGCCTTTTCCGCACTTAGCCTCACAATTGGGCCATTGTACGTGATTTCTTAGAGGGCTTAAGACGCCACGGGAGCCTACCCCGCATTGGCGAATATCCCATGCCTTCGGACCGTGGTTTATCCTAGGACATGTTGGTTTCCTCACGATGTTTTCCTTCACCGTAAGAGCGATGTTAATAGCGCACTTAATTTTTTCTTAAAGAAAAAGACATTGGTGCGCGGTCGGCCTGGATTCGAAACCACGACCTTCGGAATGAAAGTCGCGGTATCTACCACTAGACCAACACCACTCTCTTTTTAAGGTACTTACCATAGTGTATATTTTTCTGGGGTTAGGTATCTGTTCATTTGTCTCATTATTTGTTTACCTTTTTAATTAGTTATACCTACCTAAGTTACTTTACTTTAGTTGTATAATAAAATAATATTTGTGTTAATGTGTGTGTTGTTTTTGGTGCAAATAAACATCTTATCTATCTATCTAAAACATAGTCTTAAAAAAACTTCGTGATTAAAAGATATGGAGATTTTAATTTTATAGCAGTACTTTATTAGGAAAGATTATACAATTCTACATTATTTTATGCAAACTTTTTTAGTATGGGGATTGGCCATTGTTCTTTGAAAACCATTTTTTTTGGTAATTGTACTCACTCACTAATTGTTTTAATAACGCATAAAATAACTAGATTAAGTGAGCAGTTAGGTTACCTTTTTTAACGGCAGCTTCAACAGCACACAGCCCCGTCATGCCAGTGGAACCAAATATTACAATATTCTTAGACATGATTGCTGCAAAAAAGGAGGTCACATGTATAATCTGCATAAGATCACCGTTGCTACTGCCTAATACATTGCAGGAACGGTGAGTGAATTTAATGATGGTTATGAGGAACAGAAATCTACTGAAAATTTTTTTTTTTTTTTTTTTTTTTTTTTTGTCTTGTTTAATCATGCGATCAGTCTTTCTGACTATAAGCAGATGAGGTGCGTGCTTTATGGCGTTAAGGGCGCTTCTCCCAGCGGATTCTGCCCTTTCATTCATGTGACTAAGTCAAGGTCAAAGATGTCACGCCGCTTCTTTAGCCGACGTATTGTTTCAGGGATGGTAAGTTGGCCCGCAAGTTCATTTGGGTGCCTCTGTAGTCGTTGTTTATACTTAGTTGCATGGGTTTCAATTTCCTGTTTCACCGTAGGTATTTTGAGAATTTCATGGACCTCTGTTGTTTTCATAAACCATGGTGCATTCGCTATCTGCTTCAAAATGTAGTTTTGTACTCTTTGTATGATCATAACGTTTGTAGTACTGGCAGATCCCCACAGCTGTATGCCATACGTCCACGTTGGTTTGAGAACCGTTTTATACAGAAGTAATTTATTGTCAAGAGACAGCTTTGAATTTCTTCCCAGCAGCCAATATAGACCCCTGTATTTCAGATTGAGTTCGTCCCTTTTAGCTTCGACGTGCCTTCTCCAGGTAAGCCTACGGTCTAGGTGCATACCTAGATACTTGACCGTATTGTGATGAGGCAGTTGAGTGCCATTTAGAGTGACTGGGCCACAATCTTCCTTTCGGAGAGTGAATGTGATGTGCACTGATTTTGATACACTGGCGGCTATTCTCCATTTGGTTAGCCATTCTTCAATTTTATCTAGGCTTCTTTGGAGTATACATGAGGCTTGGATTGGGCATTTATTTGATACAAGGACGGCCGTGTCATCAGCGAAGGTCGCCACAGTAGCTTCTGGGTTCTGGGGTAGATCGTATGTGAACAATGTGTACAGGATCGGTCCAAGTACGGAGCCCTGTGGTACTCCTGCGGCAGCTTCATAAAAGCCTGATGTGCTGTCGTTATCTCTGACTTGAAATATTCTGTTCGATATGTATGATTTTAAGACTGGATAGAACGTATGTGGTAGTAGTAACTTAATTTTATACAACAGGCCCTTGTGCCAGACTCTATCAAAGGCCTGTTGTATGTCAAGAAACGCAGATGAGCAATATTCTTTCTTTTCTATTGTTTTTCTTATCATCCTGCAAACTCGGTGAACCTGTTCTACAGTAGCATGTTCTTTTCGAAATCCGAATTGATGATCCGGTATTATGTGCTTGTCCTTCATGACGTTTAGCATTCTGTTTAGTAAGCATTTTTCAAAAAGCTTTGACATTATGGGCAGGAGGCTTATTGGTCTGTAAGATGTTATTTCATGCAAAGGTTTACCATGTTTGTAGATCATGGTAATTTGGGACACTTTCCAGAGGTCTGGGAAGTATCCGATTCTCAGGACTGCATTAAAGACCATAGTAAGATACACCAGTACTTTGCGAGGCGACTCTTCGATAACCTTTTTATCTATGAGGTCATACCCCGGTGCCTTATTGTTCTCTAGTGACTTGATGATTTTATGTATTTCTTTAGGAGTAACAAGTTTCAGAGGCAGATCGAGTTGGAGATCTTGGTTGAGGGTCGCATCGATATCCGATTCGTCTGCGTTTGGTCCAGGCTCGTTTGGTTTAAATACTTGGCTAAGGTGCTTCGCAAATGCCTCAGTTTTATCTTGGCCAGTTTTTATCCACTTTCCATCCATAGCACGGAGAGGTGGTTTTTGATGATGCGGACGATCAAAATTTTTGCAGGCTTTCCACAATGAGTAGTTAGTTACTTTTGTAGCCGTTAACCCTTCCAGGTAATTATCTAAAGCGGTATCATTGGCTTCAGATATAAGGTCTTTCAGTTCTTTTATGGCTTTATTCAGTAGTGTCTTATCACTTGGGTGCCTGCTGGTATGCCATATTCTGCGAAGCCTTCTCTTATCGAGTATTTTTTGGCGTATAGTTTCAGAATATGTTTTACTCTGAGGGGCACAATTGGCGACCTCGGGCGTGGATTGCCAACAGCTCTCTTGGATTACTGAGGTTATGTTGCGAACAGCGTCATCAATGTCTTGTTCTTTTTTCATATTCATTTTCAGGTCTAACTTTTCGTGGGTGAGTTCCCGAAAACAGTTCCAGTCTGTACGCTTGTTATACAATTTGACGTTGCTCTCCAATTTTAGAACAGCAGCGCCAATAGTCAATATAACAGGGACGTGGTTAGTGTCCGAATCTAAGCACGTATGTACGTCATAAGGTAATCTAGATAGCCCCTTTATTATAAAGAAATCTATGACATCAGGGAGTCGCATAGGGTCTGTGGGCCAGTTTGTCGGGTCCACCGTTGAGATCGTAGTAAGATTATTCTTGTCAACACATTTTTTGAGTTCCCTTCCTCTTGTATTATTTAGTCTAGAGGCCCAGTGTACGTGCTTGGCGTTCCAGTCCCCTCCGACTAGAAATCGCGAGCCGAGTGTGACAAAAAATTTCTCAAATTGGTCTTCTTTAATGTTGTGTTTTGGAGGGCAGTATATGGCTGATACATTGTAGATACCACTCCGATCTTCAACTGCAACAGTGGCTGCTTGGATATGATTTGTTCTGAACTGTGGTTGTTCATAATGTTTAATGTTAGACTTGATAATCAGGGCCGCTCCTGCATGTGCAGTCCCATCTGGATGGTTGGTTGCGTAGGTGTTGTAATTACGTAGCTTAATATTTTTGTTGTCAGTAAGATGCGATTCGGACACTAGTAATATGTCTATGTTGTGTATATGTAGCAGAACTTCTACATTTCCCAGATTAGGCGATAATCCGTCCAGGTTCCACGCAGCTATTTTCAATGAGGTCATTGTGAAATCTTTGCTACTAAGGTCGTTATGAGGTTAATTAAAGTACTCATTTGTTGTAATATAATGTCAAACTTTTCTGCTTGTTTAAGAAGCATCTCTTGTATTGTTGTGTTGATTGTTGAAGGTTCTCCGTTATCAGAGTTTCGGTTTGATTTCAATACATCTGCGTATTTCGCTCGCTTGTTGATGTCTTCTGTCGGTCTTGCTCCATTGGCAGGTATGTGTTGAGGCTGTGGGGGTTGTTGCGTTTTTGTATCAGCTTTTAGTTTAGGATTTTGAAGCTTCTGTTGATTTTTCTTATCAACTGGTTGTTTGGTGTTTTGCCTCATTCGGGGGTGGAACTGTTTGCTAGATTTTCGTAACAGAATTTCTCTGTACACTTCACATCCTTTAAAGTTGGCAGGATGGGCTCCGCAGCAAAGTGCACATTTTGCAGGAGTGTTTCGATCAGTCTTTGGACATTCTGATGTTTTGTGTGCTTCGGCACATTTGACACATCTGTAGGGTCTCATACAATAATTTTTCGAATGACCATATTGTTGACATCTCTGGCATTGTACAATAGAGTTTCGTTTTCTTGGTTCTTCAATGGTAATTGACTGGTGATTTATATATTTAATATTCTTTACAGATTTATTGTTGGGACCCTGTTCTACAGTTGCAAAGAATGTGGAAGTGGGTATTTTTTCAGGTCCATACTTTGCATTAATTATCTCTCCAATCACTGTGTTTCCTGTTTCTTCGAGTGCATGTCTTATTTCACTAATGGGTGTTGACTGATGTAGATTTTTAATAACTATTCTGTATGGTCTTTTGTCCTTTCTGTTAAAAGTGTGACCGATTAACCCCTTGGATCTGATAGCCTCTATCACAATCTTATAAACCTCGACATTGTCGCAATTAATACGCAACTGATTTTTATTAATAATTTTGTAGGAGAAGCTATTCTTGTTGGTGACACATTCTAGGAGCTCTGTGAGTTTGGTGAGGTCTTCAATGCCATATAAGATGATAGGTGGTGGTTTTGAAACTTTTTTTGAACCTCCCGGAGTGATAACTTCTTCCTGATCAACAGGAAGTCCACCAAACTGGTTTGATGTTGGTGTTCTCTCTGGGGATGGTGATGAAGTCTTCTTTCTTTTAGCACTTCTAATTGTTGGTACTCTCTGCCAAGTGGGATGTTTATCAGTCTCTTTGTTGGTATCCACACTCATCTGGTAAGAGTTATGTTCAGTGCTAGTATTCTGGTTTTGGAAGTTAGCATCATTGATACAACTTAGCGATATGCTTCGCGGTCTAGCCTGGAATAGGCTGGGGTGAAAGGCTTGCTGAACTAGCTTTTTAGTACTCTCTGTCAGACCAGTAATATTCACTGGTAAGGGGGCCTGGGTACCCACCCTCTTACAGTCTTCGGTAACCAATTTCTCACTTGCAGGCCCGGGTACCTGCAAGCGCCGGGTGCTAGCCGGATCGCAAGGCAAACCAATCTCATTATTTTCACTCATTTCATTACGATAGTTGGGTGTGTAGTGCAATGCTTCCCCAAGACACCACACGTCCTTATTTCGGTGTGACAACCTAGCCTTTGATGATCCAACATCCTACCGCAAGGCAGCGGTTGCAGTTTAATTTCGGAGTCCACGTCTCCTAGATCAGTTGCCGTCCGGGCTGACGAGGCTGATCCCCCCGGGTCCGAGCTTCGATTAGAGTGGCGGCTCATACTCGCCACTGTCGTCCTCTGTCATCGAGTTTAGTGCTATTTTATAGAGAAATCTCCGCCATGAGTGTTTCCCAGCACCTCTCCAGATGGACCGCCCAATTGTCCGCGACTGCCGAAGCAGCTAACCTACATATCTGCAGGCCGTTTCGCTATCCGCAACCTGCGACGCGGTGGGTGGCATAGGGCCATGCCACTGGGAAGGTTCCCCAGAACCCACGAAAAAGTTCCGTGTTACGTGTTGAACTTGCGTAGTCTAGTTGGTATAGACGTTGGGGTACTGACCCAAAGACGCGAGTTCAAGCCTCGCCGCAAGTAAAAATTTTTGAATGCTATTTTTCCTTTAAAATAAAATTTCTAAATAAAATAGCCTTGAGCTACATACAAAAATTAAGAAGAAATTTATAGAAATCTACTGATCAACAGACAGACACAATCAGCGGCATTCACAAACGTCCCTATGTGTGGACTCAGTTGTTGTCACATTTTCTGACGTTGATTATCAGTTATCTATGACTCACAAGAGCAAAACAAAGCATGAAGCCATGCATTTGTTTGTGAATACGGCTGATTGGGTTTTTCAAGTCTGTTTTCAATGCCATAGACCAGAGAAGATAAAGAGATCCAGAGAACCAGGAACGAAATCCAGAGGTCCAGATTTAGGGAGCTTCGGAAACGTAACACATTATTGCTACACATAGCATCATTTTTTTTTAATAAAAACAATTAAGAATTAACTCCTCAAGTATCGCCGGCACCATCGAGTTAGATTAGCTTATGTACCTACGTGATATAAAACTTGTTTCACTACTCTATTGAGGCAGGAAATCCTCATACGAAAAGTTAATTGTCTAAACTGTTTTATAACTGATTTTGTTATCGTAAAGTTACATGAGTTTATGTAAGTTACTTAGGTGTACGGGATAATTGAAAAGTAAAAGTAAACGAATCCGATTTGAGACCAATTATTTACATAAAGGAAATCATGAAGAAATAAAAATTCCACGAAAGTCCTAGGTCGGCATGTTTTAAAGCAAATTAGGAGACTAGGGATAGATATTTACCAACAAATACAGTGTTATTAGTCTCGATGCTATTGAAAATTACATGGCTTAAATTGTTTCAATTATATCAAGTAATAAAAGCGTAAATTAAATAATTATCTTACCCGGTACGTGTTTTCGTGATGCAACAATAACGAAAAGTGCTAATAGTTCGACAAAAGAGGGTTTGTTTTGTAATTCATCTCCTTCTCTCAGCCTGACAATACGAAAGAGAGAGTGAAATAAAACTTGTCAGTCAAGGCCAACCGGTGTCGGCTGTCAGTCGACTGTCAAATATAATTTGGTAGTATATTAGTATTACCAGTTTAGAATCTTCTACTAAAATAGTAATATTTTTAACCGATAAATATTTACCAAAATACGTTCCGTCTTACGTAAAATGACAATTATTGAAAGGATTTTATTGATTAAATTTTAATTAAATGAAGGAAACGTAACGCTCTCCTAACCTCAAAACAAAAACAGATGTGCGCTGTGTTGTGGTGATATTATTTTATAAAAAGTTATTGAAGTTATTGAGATCAATAGTTTCAAAATGACGGAAACTGAAGAATACTTTCCCCGTGGAGGGAAGAAACCAACCGCTGTATTTAAACAGTCTGCAAATGTAAGTTTAACTAATAACTAAAGACGAATGAATCACTTTTTTGAAAAGTTTTTATTAAACTGCTCATTTTTAGTTCCTAGGAGCGCCCGAAAAAACTGAGAAGAAGAAGAGGAAGACTAAAAAGAAACCAGATGGCGATGATGGATATTTATCAGATGAAGAAACTAGAGAAATTGATCAAGCACTTAAAAATTGTGCTGTTGGGCTTAGCTTTCAAGTAAGTTGTTTTTAAAAGAAAATCTAATAAAATAGCTTTTAGACGATAAATGCTGTACTACTGGTTTGTAACTTATATCTATATCGACTTGGAAATTACACAATATTTTTTAACCATATACTTTTATCAAAATAAACTGAGTCATCTAGCGGCTAGCCATTTATGCTTTAAGTTATAAATAAACTATAGTTTAACAAATCTAATACTAAAGTGAGATCTCACACACACAACATTTATTAATTTCCAGACTATAAAAGAGGGTCTATCAGTATTGGGCCGAGTGCGGCACATCCACGAAACAAAAATGACAGTGATGTTACCTTCAAGGATCATTGGGAACGTTATGGCTTGCCACATCAGCGAACCGTACAACAAGATGCTTGAGGCATATGTTAATGATCAGGTTAGTCTATTCTGATTGTTAACAGGCTCGTTTTCTGCCAATAGACCTCCTGAAATTGGTTCCTTTTGTCAATGGTTGAACCAGCCCAGCTCTTTCATAAGATGTGGTTTTTAAAAAAATTGTAGAAGGCTTATGTCACCAATAGTTCCCAATCTAATTTCCACCAATTCTGGACAATTTATGTGCGCCGTCTCCTCTACCACCACACAGGCTCTGCACATCTGACTGATTATTAAGTTTAAGGTGTGTAAATACAATGGAGTCATCGAGTCTGGTGGCCAAGAAACCCTTATTAGTAAAAGAGTATAGAAACCCCTATACTCTTCTACTCGAGCTAAAAGTTCCAAAAATGTTTCTAGCTCTTGGTATGTAAAATAAATAAATTTATTTCTAAATTAATGTGTACATAATAACTTAAGTCAAATTTTTTATTTAAATCTAAATTACACAAATGCCTGAACTAGGAAAATCCTGTATCTCAGGCGAGAATGGCAGACAATAGAAACTAAAATTATCACTTATAATTAGAAACAAATTGAAACTTACTAAATGCTATTGGTATGTCTAAGTAAAGGCAAACATTGGTAAAAATAATAATGTAAAATTAGTAAATTAGAGTAAATAAAACTAGTCAGCCATCAATTACTATTAAGTTTACAATAACTGATCCGATGTGTGTCCATATTACTTGTAATTTAGTGTGTAGTGTGTTTATGACTTCTGTATCCAAGAATTACTAAAGTAGATGTGATTAAACCTAGTATTATTACATTATGGAGTCATATGCAAGAACACATCTAGCAAGGATGTTCAAGAATACATCAAGACCAACAACAAGCTTGCTCCGGTCTCGGGTGTTTTTCAGCTAGAAGAACTGGAATCGCAAAGGAAAACCAACTTTAAATCCTTCGTGCTCAGGTTCCCAGTTTTTTTACCTAAAAACCGCGATCGACGCAAAAGTGCGCTGCAATTGTAGAATCGAAAACTCGCGAATTCGTTGATTTCTCATTATGAAATTGTGTCTAGTGATTTCGTAACAATGTAGTGCATTACATATCGTGTTTTTGTCGTAAAAAACTATGAAAATACGTGTAAAATAGTGTTAAACTGTAACCAGTGACCAGTGAAAAAAAATCAAAAATAATTAAATCTACCCCCCTCAAAATTAAATTTTTCTTAACTGTTGTGGTTTGAATCTTTCAAACTAAACAGCCTTTTAACACCTGTATAATAATGGAAAACCAAAATACAAAAGAAGATCATGCATCCATGGACCCTCCAAACATGTCCAGCCCTGGACCCAACACCAATCAAAAAACATTTGTTCAGCAAGCATTTCACCCGGCAATGTTCCAACATAAAATTAGAAACAGTTCTCTCGGCACCAACCCCCAGGGGCAATGTGAACCAAATGGCAACAAACCTCAAGGGCTATTGGAGCCTCCGAACCAAGACAGGCCAGCTGCTACAACCAAGCTGCAAGGGCAAACTGAAGCAACAAGCCAAGTCAACCAGGCGGGCTCCTCAGCTAGAACCGTACCAGTAATCAACAACAACACCCAGCCAATACCACCTACTTGGCAAAGAGTGCCTGGCACAAAAAAGCGTAAGCTAGCAGAGTCCCCTCCGAATTCCAAAACAGACAAATCAAATACAATGAAAACAACAAACTCATTCGCAGCTCTATCAGTTGATGAAAACGAAACGCCAGTTGTACCGCTGAAAGTGAACAAACCACCACCTTACATATTATATGGAATTGAAGATCTCAACAAATTAACAGAACTACTCAAAAACAGTGTGGAAAACAGTGATTTTATTTATAAAATCATTAATAAGAGCCAACTCCGAATAAGTAGTGTTAATATTGAAGTGTACAGAAAAATAATGTCGCTAGTAAGGGAAAAAGGGCTGATTGGCCACACTTTCAAACCGAAAGATAATCAATTTTGCAGAATTGTGATCCGTAATCTCCATCCATCAACCCCGTTAAAGGCCATACAAGAAGATATTGAAGCTACTGGAAACAAAATCATTGGCGAAATTATCAATGCCAGATATGGCCCAGAGAAAAAGCAGACTTCAACATTCTTTGTTAACCTAGTCGCAGGACCCCAAAATAAGACTGCTAAGGACCTGTCATACATTTATCACCAACATATAACTATAGAGGAGCCAAGAAAAAGAAATACAATAGTACAGTGCCAACGCTGCCAACAATATGGCCATTCGAAGAATTACTGCTTGAGACCCTACCGATGTGTGAAATGTGGACAATCTCATAAGACCTCAGAATGCAGTAAACGCGATCGAGACACACCTGCTGTATGTGCCCTCTGTAATGGGGCACACCCTGCAAACTACAAGGGTTGTGAAGTATACCAAGAAATTTTAGCTAGACGCAGCAAACAAGGCCCGCAGAGGATCAATCAAAACTCTTCCAACTCCATGATACCAAGAAAAGATAACTTAATAATACAAAATAAAGTTCAAGACAACACCAATACAACAGAATTTAAATCATATGCTGAAATAACCAAAAGCGCCAATGAAAAATCTGATCAACATCCGGACTTTGCAATCTCAAAAGACAAATCTTCATCGAATAATGAAAATGAAATTCTACAAGTACTTTTAAAGATAGCAAACAAACAGGCTGAGAGATTCGACAGACCCAGGCGACAAGTGCTATCTAATGAAGTGCTTCAAGAACAAAACCCACAAACAAACATTAGTAAGTTAGAAGAACTATTCATTAAACAATCAGACAAGATCGACATAATCTTACAACAAATGAGCACCCTACTTGGGCTCATAACCACACTCGTCAATAAAATAAAATGATTTATACAATTAAAGTAGCCACCTGGAACCTAGATGGATTGTCTCCCAATAAAAATGAAGTTGAGTTATTACTTGGTTCACAAAACATAGATGTCTTACTCATATCGGAAACTCACTTCACATCAAATAGTTACATTCGTCTCAAAAACTATAGCGTGTACACCACTAATCACCCTGATGGCACAGCGCATGCTGGATCGGCAGTAATCATCAGACAATCCATCAAGCATATTGAAATGCCACAATATAGAACAGAACATATTCAGGCGACTACCGTAAAAGTACAAGACAAAAATGGAAACTTCAACATATCGTCCGTCTACTGCCCTCCGAAACATAAACTTAAGGAAGATCAACTCACAAACTACTTCACAACTCTGGGTCCTCGCTACATTGCCGGAGGAGACTGGAACTGTAAGCACACACACTGGGGATCTAGGGTAGTTAGCACCAGAGGGAGAGAACTAAAGAAAAGCGTAGACAGAAACAAACTTACAACAATATCTACTGCCGAACCCACCCACTGGCCTACGGATCGTAATAAACTGCCAGATGTTCTCGACTTTTTTATAATGAAAGGACTTTACCGATTGTCCTACGAAATAGAATCTTGTTTGGACAGTTCAACAAACCATGTTCCGGTCATTCTCACAATTGCAACTAAACTTTGTTACCACACTAAAAATCCAAGGATGTATAATCTTAAAACTGACTGGGATGAATTTCGGACCATCATTGAACACAAACTTGAGCTCAAAATAGCCTTAAAGACACGAGACGATATTGACAGTGCTGCAACAAGGTTTACCAGGACAGTGCAGGAAGCATGTTGGACTTGCTCACAGGAATTTGTCCAACATCCACGCAGACACAGTCCCGTTCCTCTGGAAATTCGACAAATGATCCTGGAAAAGCGCCGCCTGCGTAGAGTTTGGCATACTAGCCGTCATATTGATGACAAAAAAGCCCTTAACAAAGCCACACAAGAACTGAAGCAGGTTATAAAAACAGCCAAAGATGCAGCAGAGGAAGCCAAATTAATGTCCTTGTCAGCAACTAAAGCTACGAACTATTCCCTTTGGAAGGTGTGTAAAAACCGCCCGCTCCAACATAAACCCCCACTTCGAGTTGACAACGGAAATTGGGCACGCTCCAACGGAGAAAAAGCAAACGCTTTTGCCGATCATCTAGCTAAAGTATTTATACCAAACGAACCTGCTGTGAATCAAGACGAGAGCGACCTGGACGATATATTGAAGAGTGTCTTCCAACTGGACCTGCCACCAAGTCCTGTGACTCCAAAAGAGGTAAAACAAATCATCGCAAATCTTGATGATA
Source organism: Idaea biselata (assembly GCA_958496205.1). Classification (NCBI taxonomy): domain Eukaryota; kingdom Metazoa; phylum Arthropoda; class Insecta; order Lepidoptera; family Geometridae; genus Idaea; species Idaea biselata. The sequence continues at coordinate 12,827,134 of OY292402.1, forward strand.
AAAAAGCACCTGGCTTTGACCTTATGGACAAAAAAGTTCTGAAAGAACTTCCCAAAAAAGCTATCGTTTTCTTAACAACCCTATTTAATGGAGTAATACGAACAGGCTATTTCCCGGTGCTTTGGAAAGTTTCGCAAATAATATTGGTCCACAAACCAGGAAAACCTCCAAATGAAATTACCTCCTATCGGCCTATCAGCTTACTACCAGTTGCGTCAAAAGTGCTTGAAAAACTATTGCTGCGAAGGCTTCTGAGAGTAGTGTCTATAATCCCAGATCATCAATTTGGATTTCGATCGGAACATGGTACAACAGAACAAGTACATAGAGTCTGCCGCGAAATAAGAACAGCGCTTGAAACAAAACAGTACTGTTCTTCTGCCTTTCTTGATGTCCAGCAGGCATTCGACAGAGTCTGGCATAAGGGTCTTTTGTACAAAATCAAGATGTTCTTACCACACTCCTATTATGGTATCCTGGAATCGTACCTCTCTGATAGGATATTCCAGGTTAGGGAAGACGATGCAACTTCCAAATTCTATGACATAAGGGCTGGTGTGCCACAATGGTCGGTACTTGGGCCATTGATGTACACAATCTTCACAGCTGATTTGCCTGTAACACCACATGCAACAATTGCCACTTATGCAGACGACACTGCAATACTAGCTTCCAATAATTGCCCACAGAAAGCTTCAGAAACCCTGCAAAAGAGCCTGGATGAAATCAATAAATGGCTTGATCGGTGGAGAATAAAAGCCAGCGTAGCGAAATCTGTCCACGTTACGTTCACCCTGAGACACGCAACATGCCCGCCGGTGAAACTTGGAGACAGTGAACTTCCCCAAACAGACAGCGTCAAGTATCTCGGTATGCACCTGGATCGGAAACTGACGTGGGGCAACCACATAAATGCGAAACGAAACGAGGTCAACATTAAATACAAAAGCCTGGATTGGCTCCTTGGCAGGAACTCTAAACTGTCTATCGACAATAAGTTGTTGATATACAAAACAATGATTAAACCAGTATGGTCTTACGGCATACAACTTTGGGGCTCAGCGTGCGACTCACAAATTAACAAAATACAGAGAACACAGAACAGTATATTGAAGCAAATATCAAATGCACCCTGGTTCATAAAAAATTCTGAAGTCCACGACCACCTGAATATGACCACTGTGAAGGATGATATAAAGGAGCAGTCTAAAAAATACAAGTCCAGACTGAAACGTCATCCCAACAAACTCGCCGTTCAGTTGTCCATCCCCGACTGCGTCAACAGACTTAAAAGACGCCATATCATACAACTAGACAGTCTACAATGACTCTACAGCATAATGGAGGTGCTTCTGCTGAGGGGCCCCTCTACACCTGCCCAACTACAATCAACGCATCTGCTCATAGTCGCTGGACTGATCGCATGATAAAAAACACAAAAAAAAAAAAAAAAAAAAAAAAGGTTCCCAGCGTCGGTGAAAGATGTCTTGTTTTCTGCCGACTTCTGGCCTGCTGGCATAGCGTACCGACGCTTAAGGGAAGCACGTCCGAAGATAGAAAACCCTAAACCCTAATTTTAATTTTATATTATCTTTATGTATGTTAGTCTATAAGGTATATATTTATATGAATAATTATTAAATGTCATCTTCATTTTTATATTGCGATACAAGCTGTGCTTAGTGTGGAACTGATTTATAATGTTATTTGGGAAATGTTAAATAAGTTTCATAATAATAAATAAATATTGTATTGTATTTGTTGTAGGTATATATTAAAAATAGAATAATTACAAACTCAACAATAAACTTACAGACAGACAAGGTATCGGAGCTCTCATCGCTGTTCCGTCCGGGGCAGTACATCGCTGTGAAGGTCCTTGAAGTAAAGGAGAGGAACCTCATGCTGTCCACTATGCCGCAGCATGTTAATCGGGGGAAGACTCACGCTGATATTGTCAAAGGTAACTTTTACCTGTGCCCTTACTTACCACAGTCTTCATCATCATCCGAGCGTTGTTCCCGGTTGCATCTCTCTCGAGAGCCCGGGGTCCGCTTTCCTACTTTTACGTCTCCACTTCGCACGATCTTCGGCAGTCTGAAGACATGGGATATTTGCCAATCTGGAGTAGGCTTACTGCTTAAAAGGAGGCCCGCGTCTTATCTAGCCTTTTGGTTAGGTACTAAGCTTGTGTTACGGTGAAAACACAACAGGTTTCTTTTAAATGATGTGATATTGTACACAGAGAGAAACCCAGACCAGAAACAAATATTTATTTTTAAGTATAAACATTTGCACCCGGCGGGAATCGAACGCGCAACCTTTTGTAGTGCAGTCGAGCATTAGCACGACGCGCCACAGAAGTTGTCAAGGCCAATTAGATCCTCCAATGAATTGGTAATTAAAATGTATGTAATTTTTTACTTTTGTCCAAAGGAGCCTTATTCCAAGCTGCAGTATCATCGGTGGAAGACCACGGCTATGTCATGGATCTTGGTATACTGAACACCAGAGCTTTTTTGCCTAAGAAAAACGCTAACCCAGATATAGAACTAAGTAAGTACTTTAGTATTTGTGTATCAGCCACAATTTGAACCATTAGTAAATTGAAATGAGAAATGGTGTAATATGAAGTTGATGAATGACGGTTAAAACGTCAAAAGCATCTTTGAGTTTGCGGTAGCGTTACCGCAGTGGCTGTTTACAACTGTCTTCCTTCTGATGTCATAACTACTGTTAAGGTTGATATTAATGCCTAAATGGTACTCGCCCAGACGAGTATTTTTTCCCTATCAAAATATTTTAATATTAGCTGCGCCCCGCGATTTTATCCGCGTAGGTACCGATACCGCGGGAATATCAGGATAAAAATTAGCCTTTTTATTTATACACGTCACAAGCTATCTGCATACCCAGTTTCATCGCAATTGGTTCAGTAGTTTGTGCTTGAAGGAGTTACAAATATCCTTACAAACTTTCGGCTTTATCATATTAGTAGGATTCATTTTACTTCTAATATTAAATCCAAAGATATTGAATTTATTTTGCTGTACATTCATAATCTAAGATTAAATCACATAAACGTATCGTTTAGCGGAAGGCATGGTGACCTGGTGCAGTGTAAAGTCAACATCGGTGTCCGCTGAGAGCTGCATAGTGACTCTCTGCAACATTCTGGGGGCGGTGCAAGGCGCGGTGCTGCGACGTGCGCCTGCCACGGGCCTGTTACCGGGTTCCACTGTGCAGTTCACTGTTGATACTGTAAGTACCATTCAAGTATTTATTAGTTGACCGGTGCCATATTGCCATTGAAAAAAAAAACTTGACATTGGCTGCACTCTAATAGCCTCGTTACATGATGAAAAAAATAATAACATGTTTGAAGATCGAACCATACAGTTTTAGATTAGTTTTAGCTGGGCTTTTCCGCACTTAGCTTCACAATGAGGAGGAACACTAAATTTTTATCCCGGCAGAGGGCGTTGGTCGACTGATCTTAGGTTTGAATTAAGAACTGTCAAACAGGTGTTTTTTACATCACTTGAGACAACATGTCGTGCTCCAATTTTATTTTCGTTAAACTATGTTGTAAACTCGGTTAAATTGTGTAATTTTGGTGGAATCTTATTCAATTTAGTTCCGTGAATGTGCACAAGTGTAGTGAAAACAAAATTGAGTGTTAAACATGGACTTTTCGTCGTTCGCGCCCACAGATGAAATAACCAACAGATATAGCATGTCTTCAATATCCCGTCGAACGGACTCCACCAAATTTGGAAGTAGGGCCGGGTAACGGGGGGCGTAACTACAGCGGTCATAGTGATGGTAATATATAATAACTAAATATCGATACCGATATATTTTATCGATGTTTTGTGTTATAAAATTATTGAAAAAAGAAAAATGATTTTGTTTTACGAGCAGTCAAATAAATAATTAACCACTGAACCGACTTATATAAATTATCTATGGGCCCAACTTGGCCTCACTCAACTGTCTTCAAGTAATCCGCGAATAAATATACGCAAGAAATTCATTCCCTTTCATTTTTATATTTTTTTATTATTCTTTTTTAGAGCGGTGTTGGTCTAGTGGTAGATACCCCGGCTTTCATTCTGAGAGTCGTGGGTTCGAATCCAGACCGACCGCACACCAATGTCTTTTTCTTTAAGAAAAAGGTATGTGCGCTAATAACATCGCTCTTACGGTGAAGGAAAAACATCGTGAGGAAACCAACATGTCCTAGGACTCACCACGGTCCGAAGACATGGGATATTCAGTGTTTTCTGTGTATCATATGTATGTATTTACAAAAAAAAAAAGTATAATATGTAGTATATCCGTTGTCTAGTACCCATAGTACAAGCCTAGTGTTTAGTTTGGGGCTAGATTGCGCTGTGTGTAACGTCGTGCAATTTATGTCACTTAAAATACTTTTTTGTGCAAACTACACATAAAACAACTACTAAATAGTCCGAACAAAGCCTAAACATTTTGTTTAGGTTTGGATAGGTGAGCCGGTTCTTGAGTTATAATTACAATTACAACGAAAAGTGGCATTGATTTTTATTATATTTAGATTACTATTTACATATATAAACAGGTAATTGCCATCACTGTTTTCATCATCATTTAATATTAGCATAAATATCTAAATGAAACGATTAATAATGATGATTCAATTTGAGTCCATTATTGAAATACCCTTAGCAGTCAGAACTAACTTTTAAACCCCAGCACATATCTTGCCAATAATGTCCCAACTGATAAAGTTATTTTAATGGTTTTGTCAAACTTACTTTTTACTTTTACGCACCTGAATAGGAAAATTGTTTGAGTTTTTACGGGCAGTCAAATAAATAATTAACCACTGAACCGACTTATATAATTTATTTATGGCCCCAACTTGGCCTCACTCAAGCTGGGCCCATAAGCAAAATACGCAAGTAATCGAAACACTTTCTCTTTTAAGTCGGTTAAAATAGTTTTTAAATTCACAACAAGTATGAAAAATAAAATTAATGTAAAATATAAAACAGTTCTACATTTTATCGAATCGATATTTTTAAATTAATTTCCAGTCACTACTTACACGTGCTTCATAATTTCTGTCTTTAAGAAAATAACACAATTATTTTTCCATTCAGTGAGGGCGTTAGTATCGACATTTCAACCAAATTTGTTCCTGAGCAATTAGTTCCTCTGTCTACCACAAGATAAAAATAAGATTGTTTTGATACCAACGATTACCAACTTATTTGTACAGTTGAGTGAAGGCGCTAGTGTCTTTACAAAAACCGAACTTCCGTACTGCAATTAAGTAATTTTTGTTTTGATACACGCAAAAAAATCTTGGTTTATTGCAAAAAGACTTCAACGCGTGCCCTTTTTTTCGTGAGGAACATTTTCTACCAAGATATCTTGTGTAGTTGGGATAGTCAAAATGAAAATTAAAATCACTTACCGGTGGAAAGTTATTCCATCTTTCTGGTAGCTTGAAGTATTTTTGTTCTTCCCACACCATTTAATTGAGCAGGTCATAGTTTCTATGCCAATTACGGTGAAAAAAATGCATAAAACAAATAAAAAACTGTGAGCCCCCGACTGCACCACTCCTTGGCTTACACTGAAGTTGTAATCGATACAGCCCTTTGATATAGTCATGAGTTGGAGTACGAGTTGTGGACAAGAGAGATCTAATTTACGGTGTCTAGTTCTATATGTCAGTGTTCGCGCCGAAGCTCCTGGAAGGTTTTAGTAAAGTTGCCACCGCTTTACCATAACTTGAAACTATAGGCCCGATCGGGCTAATTTCATGCAAAATACTTGATACTGGGAAGATGTACAAGATGTACGACGCCAAAACTATAATAAGAAAAAACTTGAAATATTCTAAAACTTGACCCTGGCTATTCCAAATTGGCCATATCGGTCTCAGACCGAAATACATAAAAAAAAAAAACTCTCGGCGCCAAATTGGCCATATCGGTCTCAGACCGAAAGAAAAAAAAACTCGGCGTTTTCATTAAATGGGGGACTATCATCAAAAAAAAAGAAGATCATCTGACCCCAGCGCCATCTGCTTACAGCTTTGCGTGTGCCACCTTATATTCATCTATGGTGCCACCCCATTGGCCATTGTAATCGAACCATACAGAAAGGGGTTGTAGTATCAGACCGAAAGAAAAAAAAAACTCGGCGTTTTCATTAAATGGGGGACTATCATCAAAAAAAAAGAAGATCATCTGACCCCAGCGCCATCTGCTTACAGCTTTGCGTGTGCCACCTTATATTCATCTATGGTGCCACCCCATTGGCCATTGTAATCGAACCATACAGAAAGGGGTTGTAGTATTGAATCGTCTAAATCTCAGTTAGACTAACTAATGTATTAACCTCCTCAAATAATTTAAGGATAGAGTTATTTCTCCTAATTTTGAACAAAATATGTTTTCAAAAGAAAAAACATATTAATGTGAATATAATTTTCAGCCCTTAGAAAACGGCATAGAGGGCACGATATTCGGCGACACGACGTGCTACATCCAGAGACAACATGTCGACAAGGTCAAGGGCAAGAAACCCTCGCTCGGACAAAAGGTAAATTATTCAGTACACAAGAAACATTCACGAAATGTCATTCATACCTGATACAAATTAAGGTTGCAGGTACAAGATAGATAGGTAAATAGATTAATTAATACTTTATTTGCACAACAACCAAATAGTAAGACAAATACACGGCATCAAAAGTAAGACAAATACACGCAAAGCTTAAAAGTAAAATCGTTAGATATTGATATCCAAAACAAAAAAAAAGATATGGATAAAATGCTAAAAATCTTCCAAGCTAAAATATAACTAAACTTTAATTATAACAACGATTTTGATTAAACATGCATATTGTTGTCACAAAAGTTAAGTCCTTTCATTTGATACCCCACTCGGGTATATTTGAAAACATTCGGTTTTTATTTCCGAGTTTGACCCTTACATATACTTTGAACGGCTTAGCCGATTTTGATTAAACATGCATATTCTTGTCACAAACGTCATGCTCTTTTATTTGATACCCCACTCGGGCATATTTGAAAACATTCGTTTTTTATTTCCGAGCTTCAACCAACATATATTATGAACGGCTGAACCGATTTTGATCAAACATAGCTAAGCGCAAAAGTCCCCTATCAACCAAAAAAAACTACATTGAAATCGGTTCATCCGTTCGTGAGCTACGATGCCACAGACAGATACACACACAGACAGACAGACACGTCAAACTTATAACACCCCTCTTTTTCCGTCGGGGGTTAAAAATAACAGTCTTGTTGGGTGCAAAAATTTTGGAAGGGTAATGATTTATTTATGTCCTTATCTCCCAGATAACAGCACGTGTACTGTACGTGATGCCGACACGGAACACTCCGTTCTTGACCATGAAGAATGTCTTCGAGACCACGTACCCTGACCTGGTGGAGGAGCAGGCTCTGAAGGAAGGAGACGTTGTTGAAGATGCTCAGGTAACTTACTGATTTTTTAGGGTTCCGTACCTAAAGGTAAAAACGGGACCCTATTACTGAGACTTCGCTGTCTGTCCGTCCGTCCGTCTGTCACCAGGCTGTATCTCATGAACCGTATTTAATTAAGTTGTTCTATGATAGCAGTCGTTAGGTCAAGTTAAGAGGCCTTAAGCCGACCTGAAAACTCTAACTCTAGGTGAGACACACCACTTTATGAAAAGAAGAAGATTTAGGCTGAGTAGAAACCCAAAGAATACAGAAGTAGAGGCTTTGAAACCCACAGAATATAATGAACATTCATTAAATTACATTGATAATAGTGGAAAAATAGTTTAAAGAGTCTGTTTTCGAGATTTTTGATTGATATTAAACTTATTTTTCCGCTTCCGGCGATGCTTTTGTTATTTTTAGCAGAATATCAATGTCCTACGTTTCGAGATGTTTACACTCTGAAAAAGATATCTGTAAAGACCTTTACTTGTCTCCAAAGGTAAGGCATAAAATGCTAAAAATAATAAAAGCAACGCGTGAATTCAATTTCAATCCAACGTCGCGAAAGCAAAAGAAAAACTAAGTAATTTAAAATAGAATTTATAAGAGTGACTCTATCGAAAGCCTTGTCCAATTCTTCTAGGTGATACGGATCACTGGTCGTTCGATCCACTTCAAGCTTCAAGCCAACTGTTTCGGCACCATGAGCTTGAAGCGACTGCAGATTGACGAGGATCTAACTGATGAGCAGATTGTGGCCAAGAGCTATCCTATTGGTGAGTGCCGCAAGGGAGTATGGTTGGGCCGGTTCTATTCTTACTGTATATTAAAGAGCTAGCTTCAAGCCAATTGTTTTGGTACCCGATCCCGCGGCAATTTCGAAAAACCCTCTCTTATCGAATGCCTACATCGCATAAAGAATACATTCTAAATTTCAGATCTCTATTGTCAGCGGTTTAGGCTGTACGCTTTTCTATTACTCAGTCAGGACTCAGGTCAGCTCAGGACATTTGTTTTTTTTTTCGTCTCCAGGCAGTACCCACAAGGTGCGCGTGTTATGCTACTACCTGTCGGACTACATATACAGCGTGTCCGACGAGCGGGAGGTAGTCAACGAGAAATACTTCAGCATGTCCCAGTTTGTCCCCGGACAAGTCGTGTCCGGGACCGTCGCTGCCGTCAACGACGGACAAGTCCAGTTGCAGCTCGGGAGGGTTACTGGTATGTACTCATTGTTTTTTATACTTTGATTATTTTTTTTGGGTTTCGTACCTACCTGGAAAGGAAAAAAGGTGCTTCTATTAGTTTACTCGCTTGTCTGTCTGTCTAGCTGGATAGACAGACAGACGGACAAGCAAGTAAATTTTATTTATATTAAACAGCCAGACGGCTGTTTTGATTCGCCTTTCGCGTATTTTTAACCGACTTCCAAAAAAAGGAGCAGGTTCTCAATTTGTCGCGTAAATATATTTTTTACAGTCGGGAACGAGAGATCGTAGGTTCCAATCCCGCGGGGAGCGTTAAATTTTGGAACTAAAAGCAAGTTTTTCTACATATAATCAACAAGTTTATTTAATGATAAATGTTATATCAACAATATCAAACGCTTCTTGAAAATCAATATTATAAAATGTTTTTTTTTTACCAGGTTATGTCCCAAAACCTCACACCACTGAGGCAGGAATATTTGTGGATCCAAAGAAAGCCAGTACTTCTAATTTACTACAGAAGAAATATAAGGTGAGAATAGGCAACAAAATAAACATTTAAGGAGCTAGTCCTCGTTTTTGCTAGTTTTTCTTTTGGGGATTTGTTAGAATATCGAAATAAAAAGTAGCCTATGTGTTATTTCATGTCTCCAGCTATCTACATACCAAGGTTCATGGTAATCGGTTCAGCGGTTTTTACGTGATTGAGTAACAAACACACACATACATACTCACAAACTTTCAGCTTTATAATTACAATACTAGTAGAATAGGATAGTAAAGTTGATAAATTAGAAATGAAACTCATTTTCGGTTTAAATTCCACGTTTCTATTATTATTATCATTTAGTGGGAATATCGGGATCAAAAGTAGCCTATGATCGACGATGTAGCTTTCTTTTGGTGAAAGAATTTTTGAAATCGGTCCTGTATTTTTTGAGTTTATTCATTACAAACATACAGACACACACACACACACACACACACACGCAGAAATACAAATCTTTCCTCATTATAATATTAGTGTAGAAGTGTAGATAATACAGTATCCACAAACACACAACCAGCCCAACCCAGCTCGCCCTGGGCTCTGCGGTGCCAACATTCCTCTCCCTTCCTACACTCTTGAATTAAGAACGTGGCGACTGTTACCATACATTTCCATACAAACTTAATACCAAAATAAATTATGAAAAATTTAGTTTTCTACCTTAATATCGATATTATTCGGATTAAGATTTTACTTTTAAAGAGTCCCCACCACAAGGTTTTCTAAAACATTCATTCAAAATGAAATAAAACGGAGAAACATTTTTTTCATTTTTACAGCGTAAATTACTTTTTATTGGGAATAATATAAAACAAATGAGATGTAAACTAGTGAAAATGAATAAAATGAAAAAAAATGTTTCTCCGTTTTATTTCATTTCGAATGAATATTTTGGAAAACCTTGCGGTGGGGACCCTTTAAAAGTAAAATCTTAATCCGAATAATATCGATATTGAGGTAGAAAACAAAATTTTTCATAATTTATTTTGGTATTAAGTTTGTATGGAAAAGGTAACAGTCGCCACGTTCTTAACAAAGTATCTGTTTCTCCCCTAGGTGGGTAAAGAGGTGACAGCTCGAGTGCTGGTGGTAGACCTTCCGCGGCACACGCTGCTGCTGACCCTGAAGCCGTCGCTGTTGGCTGCAGACCTGCAGGTCCTGGCCAGGTATGAGGATGCTGTCGTCGGGAGAGCCTACACTGGTGTTATTAGGGTATGTATAAAAAGTTACATTCATATTCATATTGTTTATTGATAATCATTTTATTACAGGTCAAAGGTACAAAATCAAGTCATAAAATCACTAAGGACTAAGTAGGTAATTCATCAAATTCATAGAATAAAACGTTAATTGATTGACGATTCAATAAAAATAATAAAGTAGGTACAAAAAAAAATTGAAAATAAAAATCATAATTCAAGAATAAAAAAATTTATAAAAATAAAATAATAAAAATAAAAATGTCAAAAATAATAATAATAATGTCATTTCTTCCCAGGTCTTATTCGCGTATAGTTTTTTTTAATTGTTTCTACTATATTACATTGGTCTTGGTCACGAAAGATTGTCTTGCGTTTTTATGGAAAAAAAAATGGTTAAAAATATATTAAACTAATTTTCCGGTTTTAACCACGTGGTGTTTATTACTTTTAGCATTGTTTCAATGCTCAACGTTTCGAGATCTTTACAGAATCCTAAAAAGTAATAAACACCACGCGATTAAAACCGAAAAATGAGTTTAATTTCTATCCAACATCGCGAAAACAGAAGAAAAATCCGTAAAAATATCAGTTCCAATCGTGTAAGTTTAAAAAGTCTCGAAAGGACTGTTGAATTTTGGAACAAATGCAAAATTATAACTCATTTATTTTTTCAGCCAACATTATAAATATTCATATTTTATTGGTAGGTGATCCGTGACTACTTGCTGGTGACATTCTTCAACAACGTCACGGCGTTTGTGCCACGGATGTTTGTCACGAAGGACCGAGAACAGAACCTCGCTGACGCCTTCCATATTGGACAAATTGTGAGTACTTTTAAACACACTAATCACACATTAAGGGGACAGTCTTCATATTATTTTCTCCATACAAACTTTACTAACGTAGTCAACTGTTTCCTCCCTGGATAAAGATCGATGACAACTCTTAACAGATTTTTTTACGAGCCTAGTCACCGTCAACACAGATTTTTATGTACTTATTTATTACTTTATCGATTCAGTACACAAGAAAAACATAATATCAATTTACTATTAAGTCTAACCCTATGAGAGAATGAAGGAGAAAAGAAAAAGTTCAATTTTCATAAGTTCTTACAGAACATCTTAAATGTAAATAAAAATCATACATTATACATATAAATAAACATACACACCCATATAATATACCTAATCAAATAATGGTCCTTAATCGTAGTACTCTATAATTTATTATCCTTTCATACATAAGTAACTTATTATGGAATATATTAACACAGGTGACATGTACAATACTTAATGTACATTTGGAGACTAAGAAGATGTCTGGAAGTCTCACTACAGCACCATTTTCAGCAGATGTAAGTTAATATTATGAATAAAACTTGTTTTATATTAAATATATGCATTACAGAGTAATAATCTTTAATAATTCTGCAGGAACCAAAACAAAAACGAAAAAGAAACATTGATTCAGATGAACTTATCTCTAAAAACAAGAAATCAGACGAACTCACCGAAGAAGATCATTCAAAAGCTAAAAGAAAAAGAAACGATTCAGAACAATCAGACAAAGGCAAGAAAAAGAAAAAAGATAAATCGAAAAAAGAAGAGATAGTAGAAGAACCCAAGATATCAGAAGAAAGTGACGCAATTGAGACAGATTTTAACGATGACGAACAAATACTAACACCGCAAGAACAAGGACTCTTGGATATGTCAGATTGTACAACAGTAAAAGATTATAAAAAACGTTCAGTAGCTTTAATTAAAGCTTTAGAAGTAAGAACGAGAAGTCTTAATGTTGTTGATAAAAAACTAACCGCAATTGAAGAAAAAGGGCTCGATTCTAAGAACAAAAAATACCACACAGCGATGCAAACAGAAAAAATGTTACTACAAGAACGTATAGAAAAATTGTTAAACGGTCTTAATGACGTTGAGGTTAAACTAAAAGATTCTGGTTTTGAAAAGAACGAACATTACAAAGAAGAACAGAAAAAGAGGAAAATAGAAAAGGCCGAAGCAAAGAAGGCAGAAAAGTTAGAAGAACAGAAAAAGAGAGAAAAGGAGATTGCTAAAGCTGAGAAAGCAGAAAAATTAGCGAAAAAACGCAAAGAAGAAGAAGAAGAAGAGATCGAGCCAATTGACAAAGAGCCTGAAGAACACTCCAGTGTAGAAGATAAGAAACAAGCTAGATTAGAAAAAAAGAAACAAAAGAAAGCTGAAAGACAAGCTATTGCAGAACAGAAGAGAGCTGAAAAACAAGCGTTTAAAGAAGAGAGGAAGAAAGCTCAAAAAGAAGCTAATGCAGAAGCGAGGGAAAAGAAGAAAGCCGAAAAACTTGCTAAAAAAGACTTGAACCCAGAAAATACTGACGAAGACTTAGAACAAACTAAGTCTAAAAAGAAAAAGAAAGTGAAAACTAAATCTAAAATAATTGAAAACGATTCTTCTATAGGAGAATTAGAAGTCAATGACGAAGATCAACAGACAGACTTAGAAGACGATATAGAGACAGAAAAGACAACAATAAAACAAAAGAAAAAAGATAAGAAAAGAAAAGCGGAAACGAAATCCAAATCTAAAACAGATAATAGCGTAAACAAAACAGATAATGATGAATTAGACATCCTAAGTGAATTCAAAGGCCTGAGTAGCTTACAACCGGCGTTAGATGTACCTAGTGTTAAGAGCTTTTGGACTGACAAAGCTGAAACTTTATCAAAAATGGTTCAGGATGATGAATCTAGTAGTAGCGATGAAGAGGTATGAAAACCATGTGGTATTTTTAATTGTTAAACTTGTAGAAAAGGGGTTGTAATAAAAGGTCGTTTAAATCGAGACTTAGTCAAAAAACAAACAGGGAAAGATGTAGTTGGTAGGGCAACTCGCCCTGCAATCTAGTGGCACGAGTTCGAATCCCGTCATGGGAGCATTAGGTATTAATGATGCATTTCTCTTATAAACTATTTCCAAATGTCCCATTTCTCGATATATGTGCCATAATTTGATTGAATTTAATATATTCATAATCTAAAAGGCATTAAGAATGTGCTGCAGTACTTATTAAAAATATCCAATGCTAAACTAGCTGATATTTTCTAGTCCCAAGACCAACCAAAAAAGAAACGCAAGAAGCTATCTGTAGCAGAGAAACTCGCTAAAGCTCGTGAGGCAGACGAGCGTGTGCGAAGATTGGAGGCAGAGGCGGTAGCGGGGGAAATGCAGCCGCGGTCAGTCGACCAGTTCGAGCGGGCCTTGTTAGCCGCCCCAGCCAATAGCCAGTGCTGGATCGCGTATATGGCCTTCCATTTGCAGGTCAGTTGTAGTTAGAAGGTGGAAGGGGAAATGCAGCCGCGGTCAGTCGACCAGTTCGAGCGGGCCTTGTTAGCCGCCCCAGCCAATAGCCAGTGCTGGATCGCGTATATGGCTTTCCATTTGCAGGTCAGTTGTAGTTAGAAGGTGGAAGGGGAAATGCAGCCGCGGTCAGTCGACCAGTTCGAGCGGGCCTTGTTAGCCGCCCCAGCCAATAGCCAGTGCTGGATCGCGTATATGGCCTTCCATTTGCAGGTCAGTTGTAGTTAGAAGGTGGAAGGGGAAATGCAGCCGCGGTCAGTCGACCAGTTCGAGCGGGCCTTGTTAGCCGCCCCAGCCAATAGCCAGTGCTGGATCGCGTATATGGCCTTCCATTTGCAGGTCAGTTGTAGATAGAAGGTGGAAGGGGAAATGCAGCCGCGGTCAGTCGACCAGTTCGAGCGGGCCGCTGTTCCGTAAGGTCACTCCGAAGAGCATCGTCCGGGATCAGTTATAGACAGATCTGATCCCGGACTGTAGGTACAACTGAACTAACACTATGTTATAGCGTCCCCACTTGACAGCCTCTAGCTAGGCGTTCCAGGCGGAGTACGCTGTTCAGTAAGATCCGAAGATCAACTTCTATTTTATAGACAGATCTGATCCCGGACTGTCGCTATAGGTATAGAAGGCTATAGAATTCAAAAGTATACGAGCAGGTAGGTACAGTATGCGGTTCCCCACATTTAAAGTTCTTGATCTACTAATCAAAATATTTTGCTAGAAATATTTTTAAGGAAATATCGCGTCTCCTGGCGATTGTGTTAACTATAGAGTTAAGCATTCGCGCAGGTAAATCACTCGAAAGAATTGCATTTTTGAAGATGTAAGTATTTGCGATTTTTTCTTGAAAATATTTCTAGTAGATATGACACAAAAATTAGAGTCCGACCGAAATTGGTTTTCCTTTCGATCGTACACTAACAAAAATGTTAGTGTAATGTTTTGTCTGGGAAAGTAACTGTTTGAGTTGCAAGATTTAAAAAAACTACTTTTTAGTACCTCTAACTTTGCACGGCCACGAAACACGACACTATAGCCCGGTTACTCTACATCGTGATACTAGATGGCGCCACAAGAAAAGTTAGACCGCGCTGACGTTGCGTTTTCATGATCGCTTATAACAATAGCCTACCTTGTTTATTTTACATTGATATTGATGAATATATTGGTATATACGATGGCTTTATAGGGCTTTATAGACATTTATTATACATGTAAATAAATTTTTGACGCTCTTCGATTGATTGAAGAGTTAATTTGCAAATAATACTAAAAATAAATCGCAATCAAAGGAAAAGGAAAAAAATGTTTCTCCGTTTTATTTCATTTCGAATTAATATTTTGGAAAACATTGTGGTGCGGACCCTAGAAAATTAAAATCTTAATCCGAATAATATCGATATTAAGGTAGAAAACTAAATTTTTCATAATTTATTTTGGTATTAAGTTTGTATGGAAATGGTAACAGTCGCCACGTTCTTAAGTTATTGACATGCGCCTTGTTCAGGCATTACTGAGACTTTTTTTTAAATTAAATTTATGAGATAGCGGAGGGATAAAGGGAGATTAGAAGGGATAAGGGGAGGTGAGGAGGCTGAGGGGAGCTAATGGAGGAGGAGGGAAGGAGTGTGAGAGTGGGAGATGAGGGGGAGAACTTTGTAGTGTAATAATGAGAGTGTTACCTTGTCTCCAGTCGACGGAGCTGGACAAGGCTCGCGCGGTGGCCCGCAAGGCGCTCGCCACGATACCCTTCCGGGAGGAGGGGGAGAAACTCAACGTGTGGGTCGCGTTGCTTAACCTCGAACACCGGTTTGGTACTAAGGTATGTGCTGGATTATATTTCTCTTCGGTTTTTTCAATGCTGATTTGAAATAAAACTTTTTTTTTCTAGAGCTTTAAAGTATGTACTCACTTTTGGTGCCCCTCTCAAGTACAGCCATTTGGCTCCTATAGCAGCCAAATGGGTACCGTAGCCATATTCCATTTTTTTGTGTTTTAAAAGTATAAATTATATACCAAAACTAGCTGACCCGGCAAACGTTGTGTTGCCTTATAAATTATAGATAGTAGCCGATTCTCAGACCTACTGAATGCGTATGTGGAGTTTGATGGAGATCGGTGAAGCCGTTTCGGAAGAGTACGGTAACTAACACTGTGACATGGAAATTTTATATATTAGATAAGATATGGCTTTCGTATGTTTTGTAATTTAATTACTGAGGTATATTGACATCCAAATCTACAAATTCGTCATCTTAATAGCTACATTTACCCAGGAATCCCAACAAAAAACCCTAGAAGACGGTCTCCAAATGAACGAGCCATACCAGATCCACTCAGCCCTTCTCGACATCCTCGTGGAGACAGGGAAACAGACGGAACTGGCTTCCCTCTCCGACCTGATGATGCGGAAGTATAAGCGTTTCGCACCGAGCTATGTGGCGATTGGCACGGCCTGCTACAAGGCAGGGCTGGTGGATAAAGCTAGGCAGGTTATGCAGAAAGCTGTGTCGCTTTTGGAGAAGAAAGAACGTAAGTGAATGCTTTATTTTCAAGGTGATTTCAATCAGCGATTTTATACTGTGTGCCGCGGTTTTCCTAGCATAAGTCCCAATCCCGTGGGAATTTCAAAAAACCCTTTTAAGCGCCAAGCAGACTTGCTCGTGTTTCTTGGGTCTTCCCAATCTGCAGCGGCCAGGTTGTGGCGCCATAGTAACATTTGTTCCCAACGTAAGCGGCATACTTGCATACTTTATCTGCAATGTCTCGGACATGAAGGCTGCCCCTGATGCGGGAGTTTCTGACGCGGTCTTTTCGCCTCACTCCATACATCCAGCGCACCATCTTCATCTCCGTGACACGCAGCTACTGCTTATGTCGCTGAAGCACTGGCCACGCCTCACTACCATACAAATATTAAAAGCGTGGGAACAAGAAGTTGATAGTACACCACCCACCCTTTTTAAGTATACCACCCACTGTTCTTCTTCGGCGGCTTCATTGCTCCGGTACCAGTCTGGACAATCTGGTAGTACCACTTTGGTACGGGGTAGCTCTCCCTTTAGAGAACCGAATCTAGCGTTTGGGGACGCGATCTGTCTATAACTGATCCCGCACGGTTGCCCTCCGGGGGTGGCCGGACGGAACAGCGGACCTATCTCTTCATACCCTAGCTGGTTATAGCTTGGGACGCTATAACATATATACGTAGGAGAAATGGAACGGGTTGCTGTTCTTCTTCGGTTTCCCAGCTTGCCAGAGACCCGGGGCAAGTGAGTTCGGGGGGAGAACTACGGGTCTCCCCCTTTGGACCAGGGTACCGGAGGGTTGGGCTAGCCCGACAGCCTGAAAGGTCACATCTATCGTTGGTTGAGTAGGGGAATGTCGCCCAACATTGAAGTTTGTCGGGGATATGTGCTTTAGTCGCAGAGGATGGCACGTTTGTCAACTCCGGTATGCTTGTCACCGGGGGTCGTCCTCATACGCGACGAGCGCTTGCACGTTGTTTCGACGAAGACGCGAGGCTCAGGAGTAGCCCTTATGTGACGCCTTTCGGGGTGTCGCATCCCCGGCTGCGCTCTGTGCCATAAAGCGTAGGGCCCTAGCTGGAGGCGTCCGGTCCTTACCAGGATGTATAGGCTCTCGGTAGGCATATGGAGTTATGCCGGGAAGTGAGCGTGCCAATAACAGCTACGGTACCACACTGGATATGTGGTAGGTGGCTTCTCTGCCGGCCCCAGCATTTGCCAAACACAAACACATATACAGCTCTGCCGGCCCCGGTTGTCGTTAGCTCCTCTTCCGAGGAACGAGTGGTGAGCGGCTTAATTGCTCCGGTACCAGTGTGGACAATTTGGTAGTGTCACTTAGACACGTGGTAGCTCTCCTTAAAGAGAACCGAACCCAGCGTTTGAGGACACGATCGGTCTATAACTGATCCCTGACGGTTGCTCCTGGGAGTAGCCTGACGGTACAGCAAACCCCTCCATTTATACCCAAAGTGGTCATAGTTTTTAGGTCGGAGCTTTAACATAAGTATTATATGTAGATTAGTTGGTTGTGTTCTTCATGAGTTGATTGGCTGAAGTTGGGGACGCTATGACATCTTCACAAGTATCAGGGGCTGTTCTTCACAAGTATACCAACCTCTGTTCTTCTTCCAGATGTCCAGATCCTCGTCCAGTTCGCTCTCCTGGAGGTGAGCGGGGGGTCCCGCGAGCGGGGCGAGGCTCTGCTGGAGCAGGTGCTGGCGGTGTACCCCGGCCGGGGGGACGTGGCCGGGGTCTATGTGGACATGCTGCTCAAGGCGGGAGACGTGGACCGGGTCAGGTTAGTAACAAGACGCAGCAAGCTGATTCGGAAGAGGGTAGTTCATAGTTTACCGTTCATTAGCGCTGAAGTTTTTGTTACTCGAATCACACTTGCGTCTTAGTGTCAGCAATCAGCCATACAAAAGAAGTTGAAGTTGAAACATGGTATACCCCGGTATTTTATAATATTTGTAAATATTAAAATGTTTAATTCTTTTCACCAGGCAACTAATGGAGAGGATGACGTCATTAAAGCTCCCCGCGAGGAAAATGAAAATTCTCTACAAGAAGTGGATAGAAGCAGAAGAGAAGATCGGCGATGAAACTCACGTGGAAAAGGTTAAACAACAGGCGATGAAGTTTATTGAGAAAGCGAAGTTTTGAATAAATAAATCAACTTTTAAAGTGTTTCATAATTTATTTTGTAACATTGTAAACTTATAAATAATCTTATCCTAATAATATAATCTATCTACTAATATTATGTGTGAAAGTTTGTTATTTCTTCATACAAAAACTACTGAAACCATTAGATAGATATCTCGATATAGAATAAACCCGTCTCTTTTATAGTTTGAGGTACTCTGAGGCATGCGTAGGTGAAACCGCGGGGCGGTCTAATTATTTATAAATATTTGAACATATAGGTTTTAGTACTTTTAACTGTATTGGGAATACTGACATCGTTTTTCGGTAATGGTGGAGGCGGTGGTCCTGATGATTTACTTTCATTGATTGACGAGACAAGAGTTCCTTGAGAGTTGGTATTCTTTTCGGTAGTATTATTACTTCTATTACTTGGCACACCAACTCCATAAATAGACACAGGAGCACAAACTTCGTAGCCCAACTTTGCGTAAAAATTCTCTTGCCCTTTCGTTGATAAATGAACCATTTTTAAATTGATCGTGCTTCGACAATAATCTTCGACGTATTTCATTAGAAAACTGCCTAATTTTTTCCCTCTCATAGCCCTACTTATTACTACCGATTCTACGAAGCAGCTTTCAGGGATGCTCGGTATAGGTGTTAGTTTACAATGGCCTAATAACTGCTTGTTATCATTTACTAAAATTAAACTAGTGGGTAGGTCATCACGGGATGCTTGGAGGGACAGCATTCGAGCAGTTTCACTCCGAGGCCATTCGTCGTTTATAAGGTCGCAGCATGCTTTCAAATATTTCTGATGTTTGTGAAGCGGGAGAACTCGAAGATTTTGGGTATCCATTTGTTAGCAATCTAAAAAGTGGTTTATTTTAATTTAGTTTGGAAAAGCAGGTATTCTTAAGCCATGGAGTTTTACTGAAGCATGGTAGTTTGCGAACTTTTGTTATGGCAATACTCATCCGATAACAATGACATTTTGGTTGCTGTCAGTTATGTCAGTGTCAAATCAATTTTAATTTAAGGTTATGCCAGAAAACTTGCGCGAATGTTTTTGATAATTTTGTTGAATAGGGACATATTTACGTGGAAATAATAGGTGTATATCCTTACCTGAATTCTACAAGCTCGCTCCCAATATTTTCTTAGAGGTAATCACATTTTAACTGTATTTTTTTGATATAAATATTTAGCGCGACCGTCCACCAGAACTTCGGTGCCGGACTAACCTATTTATATCTGTAATTCGGTAACCACGGTTCTATTGAAGGGCCAACGGTCGAAAAAACGTTGTTGATGCATTTCTACAAGTAAATAAAGTTTATTTTTAGCTGCCTAATAAGAAAATTCCTGTAAAAAACATGTAGGTCCCCTCAACTTTATTTTTATTTATTGTTTTGATACCTACCTAGTTATGGAAGAAGATGATGATGTGCCAACCCTGTCAGCTGAGACGTTCGCTGCACTTCAAGAGTTTTATACGGAGCAGGAGAAACGACAAGAGATCCTAGATAAGCTGGAAGCTGATAATAAACTAAATGAAAACATCATTTTTGATGAAAATTGGGTTGGTACCTGTTACTTTTAATCTTTTAACTTGACCAAGATTTGATGGATAGGTATGATGGCATTCGTTTGTACTTAAAAGAACTAATAGGTAAAGTGGTAAAAAACTACTGCCCCTCTAATAATTGAAAGTAAGAATCACACAAATTATCAGATCATCCTACTAATATTATAAAAGTGATTTTTTACACTTCATGCAAAAACTAATGAACAGATTACAATGAAACTTGGTATGTAGATAGCTGGAGATCTAGATTAACACATAGGCTACTTTGTATCCCAATAGTCATGTGGGATTGGGACTTATACAGGGTGCAGCTACAGTTAAATAAAGCTGAATATTATTTTGTTGAAGTAACTAATAAATGGTCCATTTACTAAGTAAGAAATAAATGGTCCTTTTCAGCAACTGAGCCAGTTCTGGTATGATGAGGCCACAGTGCGGTCCCTCGTAAAGGTGGTTGACACAACAGTTGCTGACGGGGGGCGGATAGCACTCATATCGTGTCCTACACTCTTTGTCCCAGTCAAGAGGCAGATCGGACATAGAGCCACAGGTATGATATGTCAAATAGCTAATGGAGACTTTAGGCAAGTTTTTCTAATTCTTCATACAAAAAGAGTCAATATGGTTTTTTTCACCCATTACCATCATTCCATTCCAGTGTTTGTTGAATGAAGAACTATGCATTGATTTTCATGTAATTTGTCCTCTTAAATAAATGGTTACCTATATTTATTTTCAAGTGCCTAAGCCAGACTGAAAAAACATTTTTGAAGAGAAAATGTGTCTTAAATGTTTTCTGCTGTCACATCTTAGGTTTAGGTTTCTTCTAGGGAAGTATGTAACACTGTCTTCGACATCATCATCACTTCCCATCAGGTTAGATGGTACTCATTTTAATGTCATTTTTTTTCAGTGACACTTCTAGAATACGACAGAAGATTCGAAATACACTCTCCAGACTTCATTTTCTATGACTACAACTCTCCAGATAAAATTCCACCTGAAGCCTTCAATTCCTATGACGTGGTGGTAGCCGATCCCCCTTTTCTTTCCGAGGAATGCATTACGAAGACTTCACAGACTATCAAATTGATGGCTAGAGATAAAATAGTTGTATGTACTGGAGCAATTATGAAAGAAAATGTAGAAAAATTGTTGGGAGTGAGACAGTGTGAATTTGAACCTCATCATAGAAATAATTTAGCAAATGAGTTCTTGTGTTATGCCAATTTTGACTTAGATGATGCGTTGAGGTGATAAGAACATTTTATAATTAGCTAAATACTTTTATCAAATTCTTAAATGCCATCTACTTAAAAAAAACAGACAGACTAACAAACAAGTGATCTTGTTAGGGTTCCATACCCAAAGGGTAAAAACGGGACCCTATTACTGCCTTGACTCTGCTTCATGCTCACGGTTCATGAGATGGTGACAGACAGACTGTCACCGGTCACCATCTCATGAACCGTGATAGCTAGACAGTTGAAATTTGTGTTGCCTGTATGTATGTTGCCTATGTGTTAGTCCAGATCTCCAGCTATCTATATTCCAAATTTCTTCGCTATTGGTTCAGTAGATTTTGCTTGATGGAACTAACTTAACTTGGTTACTGACTTACACACAAACTTCCATATTTTATTATATTAAAATTATTGTACCAATAGGTATGCAAGAGTTTTTGTTAAATAATTCTAAGAGAAATCATAAATAAAACAATGGAACTACAAAATGTCGCGTTTAATGTTAACAAAAACTAGTACTTTTTGTTACAAACATTATGCTGGTTAACATTTTATTTTATTATCATTTTATATTTTAGTCTTTCGAAATAGATAACCCGCTATATAATCGATAATTTATGCCAACAATTACACTTATTGTATTGATACTAAAAATACTAAAGACTAATAAGAATTCAAAGTACCTAAAACGCAGCTAAAAATTTAAGGTCCACTTAAAAAATTGAGCAGATTTTGACCAGCTTTTAATTCAAAATTAGGCGTCGTTAATTGTTAAAGTAGCTCTAAAACTGTGAAGGTCTACTAAAATAATTGAGCAGCTTCTAAATTACAAATTAGTGTGGATTTTTTTTTGAGTGAAAGTTCTGCTCAATTTGTTTGAGTAGAACTAAAATTTTGAGTATCGTTCGTTTCTGTATTTTTGTTAACAAAAGTTGACCAAAGATGATTATGTAGACAATACGCTAAGAATTTAACGCAAATAAAACAGACCACAGTAGTTGCGCAGAAGATTTTTTTTTGAATGTTATTCCCACATAAGGTAAAATTAGAATTTTAGAAAAAAAGTTCCAAAATACAATGATCCCAGCCGGACTTGAACCCGCAACCTGTCTAGTCGTGCGCACCTAGGTGGACGCATCTTACTATGGATTTTTGCGATTTCGACCCGTGGAAGTGTCTTGTATAATTTTGGTGGCATAAGAGGTGGTTATTACCACTGATTTAGCGCCTGTATTAACTGTAGTGCGTTTTAATTGCCTTAAATTAGTAAAAAGGCCTTAACTGGTCTCAAATTAAAGTTTAGTAAATCAGTCACTATCAATACAATATGTGTACATACAATCAGGTAACAAAAGTGAACAACCACCGAGTTATATGACGACGACGGCAGACAATTTAAACAATCCGAATCACATGATCACATCAAAAAACTTTCCGACGACACACATCTTAAATTTTAGACGAAGACGTTTCAAAACGATAATGAGATAGATGAAAGTGAAATAATTTTATTTAATCAGTTTTTTTTAATAAAAGCATTTATTTTAGTACTTCACAGTGGGTATCCGCTTTTGCTACCGACTGTACACATTAACAATCCAAATACATAAAAATCACAATCAATATGATTACTCTAAGCAGCTCGGAGGCTCTACAAGTGATGCAGATTAAAAATAGTGGACATTTTCAATAATATACATTTATATTCTTAAAAACAAGAAATAGCAGGCGCCATCAAGTTATGAGCAAGGACATATTTGAAGTTACAAAAATAAGCGTCTAGGCTTACAATATGGTGACCAGATGATGGGTAGAAAATTACATCATATATCTTTGTAGAATGATACCTAAATCAATTTTAGTTAATCATTAAAACACCCGAACGACCACATGTCCAAATCCTTGCCCATCTTTCATGCTACCAACATTAAAAAGAACAATTTCATAAAATTCTTATTAAATATATGTATTTTGGTGTGGAATATTTATCCTTAAATACGACAGCTCATTTATTAAAATAGAAATTAAGTTGGTTATTAGAAATAGTGATTCTACGCAATTAAAACTAATACAGTCCGTTTACGTTAAAACCACGCGTCGTCGCGTGAGTTTAACGTAGACGGACTCTTATTTTAATGATAAATTAATGAGATAATGCATCCTTTCTATGTTGAACATTAAAATAATAAAATATTTGTACTAAATTAATATTGTGTGTGTTATAAAATTATTATCGTTCATATTCATAACACATTAAAATCCTAATTTACGTTAAAACTAGCTAACATTTCTTCGGTCTATCTACAAGGCCATTTTTCTACTCCGGGTGACTTTATTAGCCGAAAATTTAGTGTGCGTCGGCTTGGCCGGACCAAGCAATAGATTTAGGTAGGTACAGTAAACTACGCTCATTATTTAGTACCTATTTGGTACCTTTGTTCATATATTTAGTACCTAAGTCGTTTCGAAAATATTAACGATACAAAGTGGCCGACCATTCTGACGTCAGGTCGGCCGGATCACCTACGATTTCTTAACCATCCAACGTCCATCATCTACGTTATATTTGCCAAGATTTTGTACCTATAATATGGTACATATGCATTTTTTTACAGTCCTAAGAAGCTCTTAACAAAAAGTTATTACAAAAAACCGTATAGCGCGCCCTAAAAATGTATTAGCAAGTCTGGCCAAGCTAACGCACACAAAAATTTATAATTATAGACAAAAGCTTTCGGACTATATGGCGACATTTTTAGTGGTGCCATAATGCCATTTGTAAAGTTGCCTTTATAAATTATATATATGTATTCATTTATAAGATAAAAACAGAATCTATGCCATAGAGAAGATCGGCCACACCAAACGTGAAACGTCAAACTGAAAGAGAGAAACAACAAATGCGGACGCTTATTTTCGCGCGTGTGCTGCATCTCTTTCAGTTTCATACAATCTAAGAGAGATGGCATACGCACGCCACGCGTTGGTATGACCAGCTTTAAAAATTTAATTAATGTGTGCGGTGAGAGACAAGTACGCATGCGTGTAGGCTTTCATGGTTTGTGGAAAGCGCACAGAAGCGATACCGTCGCCATTTTTTTTAATAAAGAAAAAAAAAGTTCAATCTCTTATAAACGCTACTTAGCTAAAATAGTGATTATACTGAAAATTAACTGCCTACATAAATTCTTAATAAGAGATGTTAATGAATAAAAGTAGTATACCTATGTCTCTTTCTAGTGTTTCAGCTGTCTTAACAAATTTCATCCCAATCGGTTTAGTAAAATGCACGCAATGAGACAATACACAAGCACATATTTATAATGTCCTGAGCAGCATTTATAAGAATAAGATATAAGAAAGAAAAAATTGCAGGCATTTGTGCTGTAACTAAAACATATTTTCCAAAATAAAAACACTAATAAATATTATTGAAATCACAACCTTAAAACTAGATAAAACGACGTCCATATAAGTCGAACATGTAGCCGAATAAAATTATTTTTTACGGACATACCAACAGAGATCTTTCTCTACATATAAAAAGATACCACCGAATAGATAACCTCTTCCTTTTTAGAAGTCGGTTAAAAACTACTAAGACAGCAGAATCTTTGCGAAGATGAGAAGGAAATAAGTGTGTCATTTATTCAAAATGTAAGCCAGTGAAAGTCCATAACTGGAAGGGATCTTCAATTTCAAATTGCTCCAAAACTCTTTGCCTATTCAGATGATGTAATTTCAAACTTAAGGGGGGCTTAAGGGTTTACTTATCACTTAAAGGGAAACGATATTTCCATCTTAAGAGAAAACGTAGGAGATTGGACTTGCCCTTCAAGTAGACCTCTTTATTTTTTTATTAGGTAAGTACTTGAAACTGGCATGCACGAATCTTGTGTAAAAAGGAAAAACAAAGATCTTCAAAGGTTAATATTCAACTTATATAGCGCCATTTTGAATTGTCTTTTTTATTTCATTGACTACAAAATAGATTCATATGAGTATGGTTTACATTATATTTATGAATTAATTACATATATTTTGTATTTATATTCTACTTATTGATTTGATAATTCGTTACATTTTTGTTGTAAAATGACTGATATATTATTATATCATAAATTCTAAATGTAAAATGGAGGACTTCAGAATGATAATTATTTTAATAATATGAAGTATGAAAATAGGTGAGAGTCGGTTTATTAAATAGATAAATAAATAGTTAATTTATGAATCTATTTTAGTATATAACATACAATAAACTATGTAACCAAACGTGCCATAAAGCGAGGCAAGGCACTAAGTGAATATATTGACATGTGAAAATTACCAGTACCCCTAGTGCGAGCTTTCTCGTTAAAGCTTTTTTCACATTTACGTAAACGAAAAAGTTTAAAAACGCCTTTGGCTGACGTAATGCGAGGCTTTTTCGGGGTCTACGCAGACCAAGGATTAAACAAACAAAAAGGATGTTCCAAGTGGGTGTAGTCGTGGCCTGAAATTTGCTCTTATGTGTCTTAAGATTTCAGCAAAACTTTATTTTTCGGTCAACAACTCAACGTGTTTATGATAAGAAGACGGGGATTGGCGGCAACACGACCGGTAAACTTATTTTTTTAAACAATAAATAAGCGTTTGATCACTACCTCACCTGATAGTACGTGATAATATGGCCTGAGATACATCTCATCATTATCTGTGCTACAGCACGCTCATATTACATTTCTTATTCTAGATAAGAAATGTGGCAGTGGAACAAGATTTGTGTCTTGTTCCACCACGTCCTGCATTGGTCTTCGTATCCGAACACGGACAAGTCGCTAGTCGGCTTGACGCCACGACTATGGCCAGTGATAGGTTTATTTCGAATGCCACTAATCGTTCTATTCTATATTCTGAGACGTAATAACAACACATACAACAACAATGTTATTGTATTCTATCTGTAAACACCTTTGATATTATTATTTCCCTACTGATATTATTTCGCGAAGAGGTAGGTAATAATGTGCGTGAACTCCGACTAAGGGTACTAGCTGTAATAATTATAAGGACGCCTTTGCGGTAGCGCCGTACGTTTCTAAGATAAATATATGAGAACTATTGAATTAAAACTAAATTAGCTGTTTTGTTCATTTGTAGTTTATCGATTAAGAATCTTTGATAAGTTTTTTTCAAACGGCAACGCACGGCTTACGCCCGTGGCCAGAAAACTTAACCATTCTTACTTTTGCGTTTCATTTTAATTAAAAAATATCTTCTAACGATACCGTTACTTAAATAATTATACATATCCTATTAAAGTTAGATCCTACATCTTTTTAGAATAAAAAAAAATGAGTTGAAATTATGAAGAAAACACAGTAAGAAAGTCCCATAAAAACGGGAACATGTAGTCATATAAAACTCAAGAAGTCGAAACAGGAGATGTGTGGTTACATTAACCTAACCTAAAACCGAGACTACTATCACATTGGTCGCCCTAACCTTACCCAACCCGATGAATCTATATATTCTATGTGATCTTTATAGTAACTATGTGATACATTTCATCTTATCTTTAAAACTGTATAGTCTTTTACAATATTCCTATTTCTTATACAAGTGTAGATTAGGTAGTTACCTAGAATTTACAGAGCCAATTTTATTGTAGTAAATATTATTTATAGGGTCTATTTCACACATTACTTCCCATAGAAAGAGAAAACCCTCTTTTCTACCTCTTAACATTATCAGCGGCTCGATTCTCGTAACTAATTACTTACCAGTTCGATGACAGAGACAGTGCAGACACAACACAATTGCAAAGAAAACACAAAATACACTCTCAACTACCATACGAATACAATATTTTGAGTTTTCTTTTCAATTGTGTTGTGTCTGCGTTGCGTCTGCACTGCGTCTGTCATCGGTCTGCACTGTCTCTGTCATGGAACTGGTACGTTATTATTTACGAGAATCGAGCCGCAGATTCTTTTTGTGTGTCTCACCTAGTATTAGAGTTGTCAGGTCGCTCTAAGGCCTATAACGACTGCTATAACAAAAAGATAACAAAAAGTAAAAAAAAGAGAAAGGTAGTTCTCTAAAAGTAAATTATTAGACAAAACAACACTGCAGTCGGGTAATATTAAATGGCGGAAAAGAGGTTTATCTTTTCACCCTCGTAGTATGGAGAAACAGGCATCGACTCGCCCGCCTAATAATCCTGTTAAAAGAATAATCTAGTTTGTTTTAATTCATATTTAGCACAGAACGAGTTTTTACATTTTGAACTTTATCACGATTCAGTAAAATTGAAATTAGCGTGTCTATTATAATATTTCGTCGTAAAACTAACAGAGGAGATGGATAATCAATAATTCACCGTGTCACGTAGGTTCCTGTGGGGCGTAATGGTTAGCCCACTCGCCCGGCAAGCGAGGGGAATGTGTTCGAACCCGGCACGTGATGATTTTTGATTTTGCATTACTCCTTGTAAAATATTTCTTTCGAACTTTACTAGATCGAGATACAGTTCTAAATAAACTTGCTGTGACCCTGTGCAATTGTAAAATAGACCGTTATGAGGCATTTTTAATTGATCTTTATCTGTTATTTTAATTTTAGTGCCTAATATTAGTGTTTACTTTATTTATTTGGGGTTATTATTTTAGTGAACTATTTAATATATCTATTTGTTTATACTAAGCTCAGTTTGAGCTGTATGGAACTCGCCACATGCAATATATATTACCTACTGCACACTATATCCAGGGTGCTATACTAAACATGGTGTTCCACAAATATATGTACCTAGGTAGTATATGGAATTTATACATGTTGTAGTTAACTGAGATTGTAAATAAATATAATGTTTTCATGGTTTTCCTTTTATATTATTTTATTTGCCATTTAATTAGAGATTTAACACCTATGATTGTTTTTATCAAATGAAGTTTTGAAAGTACTGGGTATCGTTTTGTAATCCCACAGTATTTTCAAAAATAATGTAATGCAGTTTTATTTCTTTAAAAATACATAAACGACCTGCGTCTAAAATTTGCATCTCTAGTATTTAAAGCAATTTTCCTCCGTACGTGTAACAATCATATTTTCAAGATACATACATATATTTGTGGAACTTCTTACAGAGAAAGTCCTCAATGACAATAATATGCAAAGTAAAGGGAAGACCTTAATATTCTTGTAGATCGCATATTACGTGGGACAGACAGACCGACAGTTCTGGTTGTTCCGTTATATTATTTGTTCGAATATTTGGTCTTGTATCTGAAGACTGGCAGCGCCCCGCAGTTTTACACGAATATCAAGATATGAGTATCTTATATGTTATTCCAGGTCTGCAGCAAAAACTTCAGAAGTTTTTGGACAAACACACACAAACTTCATCTTTATTATATTAGCAGGATTAAAAATCAACCCTAAATATCTTTCATTCATATCGAAGATAAATAGGTACAAAATTACGGAGTCCTATGCCTATGGCCTTAAAAGACCGAGCACGTAAAATGCGATCTACAAATTACGAAGAATAAATCTTACGTTAATAAATTGCACAAAATATACAGACAAACACAACTTACAACCGAAATGGGAACAGTAACCGGTTTCTCGATATTCCTCCATAACAACCTGAAAGTATTTCATAAGAAAGTGCCTAACGGTCGTTAATAATGCTCGAGAAACCCAGTGTAAGACAGTAAATGAACAATAGTAAAAGAACTAGTTACTAAAATTATAATAATTTAACATAACTGTGTGGGGCGGCTCGGGGCCCCATTGGAAATTGCTTTTTTGTCATTTTCATTAAATGCTGTGTACTCGGTAAAAGTCAATTTGTAAACGTACCCCTCATGCGAGTAAAAGAGCGCCTCTAGCGGACGTAATCGGAAACTCTCTTGCTATAGACAAGAAATATTTTTAAAGCGAAAAAACTACAATATCAGGGAGTTACAAAGTCTACTTTTGATCCCGATATTCCCACGGGATCGGGTCTTACGCGGGTGTAACCGCGGGAATCTGTCTACAATAACACAACGCATGGCGGACAGGGTTCGAACCACCCATCTATAGATTTTTCATCTGTTTTCGCGATATTGTCAATCCAGAAGAATTGACCAGTAAAGTTCTCGAAACGTTGAGCATTGAAACAATGCTAAAAGCAATAAACACAACGCGATTAAAACCGTAAAATAAGTTTAATTTCACGCGTTTTTACTCAATCCGGGAATACTGACTTGATAACCAATGCAATAACCAACACAGGCTTAAGCACCTAAAATAAAATTAGAGTATCGCTATAGACAAATTTCGCGTTTCCGCCAACGCTAATCAAACTCGCACTACAGTTACTAAACTGTGGTTAATATGTACTTATTTAACAAATTGACTTTTGTCCGTTCGGAAACTTAAGTTTCGCGTCACTGTGTATCATATAAGGACAATCCTGACTGTCTATTGAACAAATTGAGGCAAAAATATGTATTCTGAATAATCTTTTATAACGTCTACTAACCTCCGTATTTATATCCAATCTAACACCAGTTTTACAGATTTTAGATTGATATTTAAAAATCTGATATCTTTAAATAATCTGTAAGTGAAAGATTGTTAATATATTCATTTTTAGTCTTGGCTGTCATATAAATATTTTAAAAGAAAAATACTTCTACAAAAACATAACACGCGAGGCGGGGTCTCGAACCCCCATCACTCAGTTATCATGACCAAGTGACTTTGGGTGCATAAACCAACGCCGTAAAATTTGAATTCATTCATTTAATCCATCTTTTAAACTTTGTGTTTGCGGCATCTTAATGCCATTGAGTTAACGATTCATTTTACTAATAAAATCTTTAGAATTCATTATTTTTGAGCAATTTAAAACAGCACAGCTGTAAATGAAACTTTTAAAATTTCAAAAATACAAGTCATTACTTCTACAAGACTTGCCTATAAGTTATTCAATACATATTTTTGCCTGAAATTGTTAACTAAAAGGCACCCAATCTATCCGCGTACTTATTCCGTGGTATTAACTAAGTTTCCCTGTATTATGTACGGAATAACGCGGCACGCGTGCTTACGAGGTTCAAATGTCGATTGTATACTGTCATTTACAAAACATTAAACTTTTTAAATTAACACGATTGGAACTGGATCATAATGTTAGTTTTTCCCGGGTCTTAATCGCGTAATTTTTACTTTTTAATTCTCTTACCTCGACGTTTCGACCATGTTACAACGGTCTTGGTCGCGAGAGGACTAAAATCACGCGATTAAGACCCGGGAAAATATTAAATTACAATACATTGTTTACAATTACAGTGTAATTTGTAATGTTTAACAAAAAACAATGTTCATTTAGATCTAAGACGTAGTAACAAGAAATGTTTATAACAAAGAAAGATAGAAAGACATTCTGAAATTGAAATACCAATCAGAGTCAAAATGTATAAGTTGATCAATCAATCAAAGAATAATAATATTTTTTTGTCAGAACCCAAAAAAACATATAACAAATACAGGTCAAAAAGAAAATAAATCGTTCAGTAACGGGTTACATCTTTACAAAAAAAAGAACATAACCCTCCTTCGGCAGTCGGGTAAAAATACCTACACTTTTCTACTTTCGGAAACTCGAGACTATGTTTTTTACTTGAAAATGAGCTTCTATTTCTTTTAAATTCATTCGGAAACCAAACTGTTCGAATTCCCAAGCCGTATTACAAAAAAACATCTAAAATACTTGAAATATCGAGCTTGTGAAAAAACAAGTTTTAACATGGTAAATACCCCGTTGTATTAGTATAATATTTGTAGTGAAAACATGTAAATACCGTAACTGAACCTTAAAAAGCAATAACCTCAATAAAAACAATAAAAGTACATAACAATAAACTAGGTATATAATATACAATACAATCCACAAGTATA